>JAJJWN010000104.1:0-41331 GCA_021655885.1 Fusarium abutilonis | reverse complement strand
CCCCCCCCAAAAAAGCCGTCTTTTTGCCTCACAGACATAGCCAAGGTTATCCCGGCGCCCGCCATGATAATCTCCTCGTGAGCGACCAAATCTTTAAACCTCTCTTCCGAAGCCTCAGCGTCATTTTCTCAAACCCAATTCGAACGCTCTTCAGCCCTCCAGCTCCGATTCCCTTCAGCTTCTGCCCGCAGGCGCAGGAGCGAGGCCATGGCGAAACAAGAGGCTCACTATGGTTTCGACGAAGGCGGAGATGACGACCAGTCTATTGTCTCGGTATGTTGAGACTATACAGCCAGCGCCGCCCATTCTCCGATCTGAATCGCGAATCGCTAGCTAACCCTAATGCTTCTTGAATAGACGCGCGGACTCGAGGCATTCAGTCGCAAGGTCACAACCACAGCTACTCATTTGATCGGTCCCAATGCCGAAGCTACAGCCCATCACTACCAAGCCGCAATGGCCGAGGTCCACAAGCAAATGAAGCGCCCGTCAGTCCAGCGAAGCATGTTCGCTATGGCAAGGACAACACCCACGGATCTCATGCGCTCCAGACTTTCAACACACGAGATCCAACATCGCGCCCTGACACACCTTCCCGATGAGCTACTCGCCAACATTCCCGAACATGAAAACCCTTACTCGCTCTTCCAGGGTTTCCAGGCCAGCTTTCCCGAGCTGACTGACGAGGGCAAAAAGTTCCAGCGTCGAGTCTCTCGAGGCCGTAAGATGCTCGAAGACTCAGAGGCAGCAACGGGGAGCCCTAAAAGACTTACGCAATTGAAAAAAGAGAAAGCCGCTATGATGCATGAATTTGGATTGTTAGGCACTCGAAAGAGCATGGCAAGCTACGAAATTCGAGAAATCGACAACAAGATTGCCAACCTTCACGGCATGCGAAGAATCATTCTGGACAGGTTAGCTGGGTTAGAACAAGACGAAGCCATGTTGGAACATGACAGTACGTGCTGTACTAATTACTTAAGGAAATGTCTACTAACTTGATCAGTTTCCGAAATGGAAGCACGAGTGGACGAGGCCCAAGAACTAGTTGACGAGGCCGAAGAGATCGCACGAAACACACGAACGCAAGATGAGCAAGATCTAGTTGGTGATGCTGACGATCACGATCAAGAGTTTATGTCTCAATCCGTATACGAAAAGATTCCCCCTTCATCACCAAGTAGCACAACCCGGAAAACGAAAAGGGTTCATCATAAGAAATCCATACCCATCTTGCACGAGCATTTTGAGCCTGGCACCAGCATTCGTGAGCTTCGAGCGCACAAGGACACTATCACAGCAATGGATTTTGATGCACCGTTTGGCACTATGGTTACAGCTGCACTGGACGACTCGGTTAGGGTTTGGGATCTTAATGCTGGCAGGTGTATGGGTTATCTAGAGGGCCACACTGCATCGGTACGCGCATTGCAGGTTGAGGATAATATCCTAGCAACAGGCTCCGTGGATGCAACTATCAAACTTTGGGATCTCAGCAAGGCGCACTATGACCCTCACGGCGGCCTTGGAAGAGACGATGATGAGGACGCGATTGCTTTTGGAACAGACAACCACCTCGAGCCCCCCGCAGGCAGCATGGCGGATTGTTCGTTGTATACGCTGGAGTCGCATGTGGATGAGATCACGGCTCTTCACTTCCGAGGCGACGTTATGGTTTCAGGTTCTGCAGACAAGACGATTCGCCATTGGGATCTTGAAAAGGGCCGCTGTGTGCAAACACTAGATGTTATGTGGGCAGCAGCAGCAAGCATGACAAGTACAGACAACACATGGCGACCTACCGGACGGTCACAGTCTGTCTCAGCCGACTTTGTTGGAGCTCTGCAGGTCTTTGAGACAGCTCTTGCTTGTGGTACTGCAGACGGCATGGTGCGTCTATGGGATCTACGGAGTGGACAGGTCCATCGCAGCCTGGTCGGTCACACAGGCCCGGTGACGTGTCTCCAATTTGACGACGTGCATCTGGTGACAGGAAGCGCGGATAGAAGCATCAGAGTAAGTCATCGGTGTTGCGTAATTCTTGAAGTTCAGGCACTAACAAATAACAGATTTGGGATCTTAGGACAGGATCTATTTACGACGCATATGCATACGACAACCCAATTACAGACATGATGTTTGATGCACGACGAATCGTGAGTGCAGCAGGCGAGGACGTTGTCAAGGTGTACGATAAGGTTGAAGGACGACAATGGGAATGCGGCGCTGGTATCACCGCGGCTGAAGAGGGCAAGACTCCCGCCATTGTGGAGCGTGTACGTGTAAAAGATGGATATCTAGTTGAGGGCAGACGAGATGGTATTGTTGGTGTATGGACTAGCTAAGGGGGTATATTTGTGTAACTTGTACAATCATGACATCCACTCATGCCACGCATGGCAATTCGACCTAATCATGAACTAGCAGATACAGTAACAGCGGACATAATTGCCCAGTAGTTTAGACAGACCTCCATTATGAACAGTCTCTGATGGTATGATGAGCTGTTTACACGCAAAGCTTTGAGATTCAAGTGCACTATCGTGTTGCGGTTGCGGGTGTCAAGCGACTTACCCCATTAGATGCCAGGGCCTATCAAATTCATTCTAGATTACAGCTCAGTCTGAGCTTCACCAACATCATTATTTACAATCACCCAAAAAGTACAATTGTATGGCAACCTGAGACGACTTTCTACATACTTTTGAGTCTATCACAACTACATAATCATTCATTGCTGCGCCTAAGACATGACATCGACAGCACATGAGCGCCTTCTCGCCAGATATCTCGACCTAGCTCAAACGCTCATCGAGGCCTCAGAGACAAATCAAGACAAATCATCAAAATCTCTGAATACCTGCGCCATAGCTCATCACGAACCGTTAGGGAATTTAGCAGACAACGGCAATAACTCGCAAAATGAAGTAAAGGATACAGATCCTACGGCTGCTGCCATGATACAGCTCCTTGCTAGGCAAGCGCACGCATTGATCACCATACACAAACGCCTCGCCTCGAATGAGGGTGCAGACATCGTCAATGAAGATCTACTCCAAAAGAGACTAGCCGTCTTGATATCCATCCCTTCATCAAAGTTCTACGCCTACCGTTACGACCTCCTCCCTGCCATATGGCGCAAGATATATACCGACGCTTGCATACTCGACTCTTTTCGCCTAATTTTACGCCCTCTTACCACCACGCGGTCTCTCCCAGAGGACGTATTGGATGTAGTTGTTGAGAAGCTAGACAGGGCGCTCATAACGGCCGGCGGTGGAGGACGGCAGCAATGGCTCGAGGAGACACTCGGGCTGCTTGAGCAAGCGTGGACGGCGGGCGAGCAAAACGAAAGACCAGCTAAACGCCAGAGATATGAGATTTCGTCGCCACAGAACTTCTCCAGCTACGAGCCCCATGGAAGGCCCCATCTATCATCTGAAAGGGAGTGTCCGCGATACTCTGGTTGGACAATGCCACAGTTTGAAGACCATATGAACAATAACGATGGTGAACTCCGACCGATTGTTTTTACCGACTTGATTAGAGACTGGTCTGCACTAACAGACCGTCCTTGGAAGAGTCCTGAATATCTCCTCTCCAAGACCTTTGGGGGAAGACGTCTCGTACCCGTCGAGGTTGGGAGGAGCTACGTCGACGAGGGTTGGGGACAGGATCTGATTCAATTCCGCGAATTTCTCTCTCGCTACGTTCAAGGTGATTCTTCGGTGAGCAGCACCGGCTACCTCGCCCAGCACAACCTCTTCCAGCAGATCCCTTCTCTTCGCAACGACATCTGTATCCCCGACTTCTGCTGGGTCGACGTCCCTACTCATCCAACAACTCCATCTCTAAACCAACCTCCCGTCGACATGCCTCAGCTCAACGCTTGGTTCGGCCCCTCGCGCACCATCACGCCGCTCCACACAGACGGCTATCACAATCTTCTCTGCCAGGTCGTCGGTACAAAGTACATCCGCCTGTATCCCCCGAGCGCGACGCCTTCGATGAGGCCTCGGGCGCCTGAGCACGGAGTTGACATGAGCAACACAAGTGGGCTGGATGTGGGCGTACTGGAGGGTTGGGATGAGAGGCCTGGGGATATGAGTGACGAGGATGTGAAGAGGATGAGGGAGGACTTGGAGGGCATTGAGTATTGGGAGTGTGTTCTTGAACCAGGCGATACACTGGTAATTCCAATTGGATGGTGGCATTATGTGAGGAGTTTGAGCGTGAGCTTTAGTGTGAGTTTCTGGTGGAACTCATGAGGATGTGATAGCAATGACACTTATAATTCATTAAGAAACTCAGGTTAATCTAAAATGGCTTTAAATGTTTGCAGTATTTAAAATTTTAGAGCATCGTCGACTCTACCCAGCTACAGATGCATCATCCAGGCTCTCCCCCGCCCCTTGAGCCTCCCTCCGAGCCTTCGCTCCAGCCTTTAAAGTCTCCCACTTTTCACGATACTTGTCCAGAACCTTTTGCATCTTGCGATTATCCTTTTCGAGCCGCTCCATTTGCTTCACGGCCGCGGCAAGCTGCTCCTCCAACTCTTGGTTCTTACGGCGCAAGGTTTCATCGACCACTTTGCCGGCATGTGGTGAGGCAGAGGGAGATCCAGGACGCATGAGACGGTAGCTTTCGGCAAGGGCCATGGCAGAGTTCTGAGCGCTGGCTTCAAAGGTGTGGAGTCGTTTGGTGAGCTTATCTAGCATATCTTTAAGGGACTTGTTCTCGGTGTACAGTTCTTCGATTGTGTTGCTGAGTTCCTTGTCAGTACGTGCACGGCCGATACGGCGTTTGGCTCCTGGTGACAGCGGAGGCGCTTCTCGGGCATCCACAAAGTCATCATCGTCGTCATCCGGGGCATCAAGAAGATCACTATGAGACGAGGCTCCAGTCCGTCTCTTCTCCTTTTCGGCAAAACTCAAGATATTTGCATAAGACATGGTATGACCAGTAGTGGGCACAACATAGAAAGAGTCGTTGGGTCCGTGTCCTTCGCGGGAGAGAGCCTGCATGGTTGCCTTGGAGTAGATTTTGGAAAGATCTGGTTCCACAACCTTAGATGGGGATGCCTTGAGGTGACTACGCTTGGGTGACATTTCTGGAGAATCTGGGGCTTCGGAAATGGAAGACTCTTCTTGAATCAGCGGCAGGCCAGCAAAGGCCAAAGGTGCGGAGATCTTGTTGATGAGGCTCCCGAAAGTACTATAAAAGCGAGCGTATCCTCCATCGTCACTAGCTACGGCAGAGGATGCTGTCTCAGACCTTGGAGAAGATGAACTCTTGCCATAGCTATCGGATCGAGTCGGCGCAGGAACAGGAGGAACCCAAGTTGGTTTTCCGGGCTGATGATCGATGATATTCTGCATTTTTGCCTTTGTTCCCCGAGCGTGGGTGGTTGCATCGACATTTCCAGGGGCTTGGTCGTTGGAGACGCTGGGCGCAAGTGGCTGTCCTCTATACTTGGATCGGATGCCACGAGCAGTAGCCAAGTTACTGGCAATAGATGAGGACATCTCGCGGTGGGCATACCGTCGTTGAGTAGGGGGGGCTAGCTTCTTGGACGACGGGGATTCGTTCTTGTTCTCCTTCTTGTCATGCGCATCTTGAGAGGCGGTATTCACTTTATCGGACAGGTCCTTTTCGTTGGGGTCGGTATCGCTGGCTTGCGAGGTGGGCTCGGCCGGACGCTTGAGGATCTCTGCAATTTTGCGGTGGTGCTCTTCGAGGAGCTTCAGAGTCCGGAGAGCTTCGAGGCTTGAGGTCGATCTGGCGGCGTTGGCGAACTCGCCGGCAGCTTGAGTGTGTTCGGTGATGGCGACGGTGCTGTCGGACGAGTGGTGGGCGACGCCAGCAGCGCGCACATGATCGTGAGCTTTTACAAGCGGCGAAGAGTCCATTATTCCATGTGTGGTGGTCGCTAGGAGAGGGTTATCGTGGTCTTTGCTTGCTGTTGTATTCTTAGAGTCCGATATCGATCTGTATCGGAACGTGACAAGGTCAAATGTGGGGAGAGGCACAAGACCAGCAAAACCTTACTATGTAGGTGTGATTGAGGTAGGTGCCGGTACCGGTCGGTACTGTTCAAGAAGCAAGGTTAAGCTATAAAAGATGAGTATTTCTTTTCAACAACAAAAAGAAAAGGGCAATCCTTACACCCAGTCAACAAACACAACTATTGATTGCGAATCAATGAACCAAGAAAAATCTACGAGTTGTGCTTTACTTTGACGCAATCAATCAGTCATTCATAGGTACTCAGTACATGACGGGACCCAAGACTTCCATGATGGATCACTTTAAAGCATTTGGCGGGGTTGAAGGGGACGGGCCAGGAATTTCATGGCGACACAGGGCACGACTGTGGAGATGGCATGCGAATCATGAAAGATATTTCGTGCATTTCTTGGAATTCCAAGGCTGTTCGGTACTGCGTAGAAGTGTCTTATAGGTATGTATGAATGTCACCAAAATCTTGGTAGTATTGGGGTTCCTGATTGATGAATGATACCCTAATAAAGCACTCACGCTTCTGGATACTGTCAAGTGTAATTCACATTGGAGTTGAACGCACCAATAAGCTAGGCCGGCTTTGTATAAGTAGGTATCTACCTAGGTATCTATAGCTCGGGCCGATGATCCATTGCAGAGAGTCTGGACCCGAATGTGAAATTTCATCTTCAGACCCAACTTAAACCATCCATGTCTGAACCTAGGCGATTACCTAGTATTCATTCATGTTAGATGACTCGCTACCATCCTTCATTAGCATCAGCTCCTATTAATAGGCTGGTCCTAACCACTATCAACCCCTTTTACAGTGCACGCGGTTTCGAATGTCGTATACAATCGGCTGGCTTGTCTTACTGCTGCGCCAACTCTAGACCAGGGGCTCTCACGGCTCCATTGATGAGAGCTCAACCGGGATCACTAAACTGCCCCCTTAGCCCCCCACCAAGCGAAAATGTCTCTATAGGTTGGCCCCCTCACTTATCCACCAAAGGACCATCCAGGGGTTCATCATATTCTCAGACTTATCGGCTAGTTTCGTTTAACTCGGTGGTTGCTTCACCAAGCGAATTGCGTATTTGCAAGCTGACAGTCTCGCTCTTAGCCAGCCTATCCCCTTCGCACAATCGACCACGGCTAAATGCTCAATTTACTGCGCAATTTGGATACAACGCATGCGGTTGAAATACCAACCAATTGACCGTGGAAACCAAATCGAGCACTTATCCCAACTTGGCGTGGTCATGATCGCTGTAGTCTAACCCGTCACCATTAACCAGTATTGAGCTAACACAAACCAACGACGTCAACTTTGTTATCCTTGGCTAAGTTGTCTCCGCGCTCCAACTACAAGACCTCTAGGTCGCTTGATTTATCATATTCTTCAATCTTTATCTGGAACCAATAACCCGAATAACGGATTTGTGTATATTTCCGCCTAGAACGAAACATATTCTTTACCGTCGTACAAACCCTACGAGCTTTACAACCATCCATAACCTACGATCCTCAAGACTGCCGCCACAGACACAGCGAGCGCATCAACGGCTAGACCATCAACGCCCCTCCCGACTACCTACAGTATCTGAACGCCCTCGCAGCGACTCTGGCTCGACTTCTCCCCTCCTATTCGACCTCAGGTCTACGGCTACGGCCAACGGCGCACGGCGACGATGGCAACGCATATGGACAACAGCAGCAGCACTGGGTTCAACAAGTTGCTGCCAAAATCCATATCCTCCAAACGACTTCGAAAGAAAGCTGAGCGAGAATCGGCAGGGTTGGCCTATGACGACACCAGTGTCTTTGGCCATTCACAATCCAGCCGAGAAACTTTAGACAGCGATGGCACGCGCTCTGGACATATTGCGGGCGATGAGGATGAGGGGACAAGCCAAAGCCATCGGTCTTTCGAGTCGGATGCTGATGAATCGTAAGTTTTTATCCAACTTTATTTTCTGTTCCGTCTTAGTTCTGCCTTCAACATTTCCCTCCTCGTCATAACTTCGATTTCTCCCGGCAATGATCGCCCAGCTTCAATTTGTTTTTGCCCGCTTGTCTGGTGGCACGGGAACCCCGACCGAATGGGGGGAACCATGAGGCTGAGACCCTTGAGTCGGCCTTCTGCGACATGCTTTAGAAGCTACCAAAAAGGAGAGACAGACAAACACAATGGAGCTCCACTTGGCGTTGTGATCGTCGGCACATCAACTCACATGCTTCATCTCAATTCTTAATTGTTTCTCGTCTTTTCCACTCTCGTCTGATTTTGTTTCGTTTCTGGTCATCATTGTGTCCAGCTGGCTTGGCACCATCTGCCGTCTTCCCCCGTGTCCACTACATTAGCTACCCTGGGCTGCCTATAATCCATACATACTAACCAACTCCACTCACTGGTGTTACCGTCTGTGCTTGCTTCTTTACTCCATCAATCTGACTGAGCCATCGTCACTCTTTAGATCCATCTCTCGAAATCCGCCGCCTTTCTCGACTCATCCTTCTCAAATCGGCCATCTTACGACAAACTCGTCCATTGTACAAGCAAACTACCACCCAGAATCTCAACCTTCAGCCTCCGACCTTGACTCCAACAGCAGTGCGTCCAAGTCGTCAACCTTTCCGCCAGAACATTCCGATCCTATTGATTCAAAAGACCACCGGATAGGCCGGAGTAAAACGGGCTTGTTTCCTCCTCAAACCTCCAATCGTCGGTCGCCCTCGCCGGGCGATAAATTCAGAGGCATTTTCAAGCCCAAGAAGAACTCTGGAAGCAATTCTAGTCCTGAACGTCGACCAGCGAGCGAGCCCCAACCACCGCCTGAGTCGCGCGACGAACAACAGCCCACTGCATCTGTGGGCCCTGAACCTGCAAAGGAATTGCCTGTTCTTGAGCCACCAGCTGCAGCCAAAGTTGCTGAACCAGAGAAGCGGTCGAGGGCACAGCCCAAGGTTGACACCAATATCCCTCCTCGAACTCCCCCAAATGGTGACAAGCCAGCCCCGGTCATCGTAAACACCCCACCTACACCTACCGAGTTCACCAACACATCCGGTCAGTCATCTCCCGAGAAGAGATCCTTCTGGGGTAGCCCGGGAAACCGCCCCGGCTCAGATGGCAGTTCTTCCTCGCGGAATATGAACTCACAATCAAGGAGTCGATCAGGTTCAACAAACATCGGCCCCAGCAAACTCTCCAATTTCGTCACCGCGCCGCTTACACCGACTCAAGAAAGTGGTGAAGCTACTCCCCTCGCGAATACCTCAGGCGGTTTCTTCTCGTCTATGATAACAGCTGCCCAGAACGCTGCCAGCTCATTCAGTAACACCAACATCACCATTGGCGGGAACAAAGGTCGAAGCGTAAGCAATATTCAGGAACTTCCCGAATCCGACGACGCAGACGACGCCGAGCCGACCCCTACTGCACAGATGGCGGATAAGAAAGAAAACAGAAAATCTGCGGTGTCCACTATTGGTGCTGGAGAGCTAAGTCTTAGTCAACTCGGCCTTGCTGAAGCTCCCAGCCTCATGACATCCCCCGTCAACGCCAGATTCCCCGACATGACTGACACACGCGCTCGATCCGAATCGGCCCCAGTCGATTCTCCGGCGAGTCCTGTGGAGTTCGTTCCGGATGAGCCTGGAAGTCGCCCTCGCTCGCTGTACGAACCTGTAAGCCGTGAGCGTACGCCTCCCCCTTCCGAGTTTGCAGAAAAGGACAAGGGTAGTGGGGTGCAGCGAACATCCAGTCTTCGAAGCGCTCTCAAGCAGACTCACAGGAAGCGCGGAAGCTCTGTTACCACAGGTACCACCATTGGTGCTGCGATTGCTGCTGCCAACAATTCCTTGACCCATCCAAATTTGAGCGCCCCCAAACTTACAGGATTTGCCATTGCCAGCAAGAAGCGAAACCGCGACTTTCACGATTTGTTCAAGAGCGTGCCAGATGATGATTATCTCATCGAAGACTACAGCTGTGCCTTGCAGAGAGAGATTCTCGCACACGGGCGGCTTTATGTCTCAGAAGGACACCTCTGTTTCAGTAGTAACATTTTTGGCTGGACCACGACTCTTGTTATGAGCTTTGACGAGATAGTGTCTGTCGAGAAAAGGAGCACAGCGCTTCTATTCAAAAACGGTCTGATGATCTCAACACTGCACGCAAAACATGTATTTGCTAGTTTCACCAGCCGAGATGCTACGTATGACTTGATCGTCAATATCTGGAAACTAGGTCACCCAACCCTGAAGAGTACATTGAACGGCGTCAGACTTGAAGGGACTGGCGGTGATAAAACGGAAAAGGTGGACGCCGAACCCGCCGTAGAGGATGAGGCTCAGGAGGGCTCAGAAACAGACGATGAGTCAGATGACGAGGAAGAGTACTACGATGAGGACGTTCACGAGGAAATGCACAACGCCACTATTGCTGCCGAAGCTAATGGAACAGACGCTGATGTTGAGAAGACCGTCTCAAGGAAAGCATCCGGGGCAGCTCCTCCAAATGGATCGGCGCCTGAAGAAGCGCCGGCCGCGCCTGGCGCTGCTGGGGACTTCCCAGGCCCAGCCACTCATGCACCGACTGATTGCGGTGACTCGGCATCTCACTACGACAGAGTGGTTGGGGACGACATCATCCCAGCACCCCTGGGCAAGGTGTACAACCTCATGTTTGGCCCGGCTTCTGTTGCCTTCATGTCAGGCTGGTTGTCAGGGGAGCAAAAATGCACAGAGTTACAGTTGGACGACAAGAAAGGTCTCAGTATGGATAACAAGACCCGGACAATTAGCTACATCAAACCGTTATATGCGTCTATTGGACCGAAACAGACAAAGACTATCACATCAGAGACGCTAGATATCCTCGATCTTGAAAAGTCAGTCAACTTGACATGCTCAACCCAGACGCCCGATGTGCCAAGCGGAAACGTCTTCGCCGTCAAAACCAAATACTGCCTCTCTTGGGCCGAAAACAATGCCACGAGGGTGCAGATGAACTGCACCATTGAATGGAGCGGCAAGAGTTGGTTGAAAGGTAATTATGCTATCTGCACGAGTTCGATTGGGCTGTTACTAACATACTCCAGGTCCAATCGAGAAGGGCGCAACTGATGGACAGACTCAGTATGCTAAGGATTTGTTCACGGCTATCAAAGCAGCAGTATCATCTAAGCCACAGGGGACGGCACCGCCTGGCTCTGCGCCTAAGGGGGCGAAGAAGAAGGGAAAGAAGGCCAAGCTCTCTCAGTCGAACACAGGCGTTGTCGAAGTAAGCGTTGCCCCCAAACGCCCAGCTCAGGCGAGCTGGGGCATTTTTGAACCCCTACGAGGAATTCTGGAGCCTATCGGCGACATCATCCAGCCTCTCCTTACAGGTAATGTTATGTATGGGCTCCTGGTGGGCTTGTTGGTTGCCACGTGGTTTGGGTTTGGTTTCACCCCCAGCAGGAGTGGTTCCTATGGCCGCGAACTTGGGGGTATTTACCGCCCGGAGCGGATTGCTGCATATGAGGAGATGTGGCGAAGAGAGGATAGTGAGCTTTGGGACTGGTTGGAGGAGCGCGTTGGAATGGACCGTTTACACAGCGGCAATACGGGCGCACCCAAGAGGGCGATGGAACCAAGGACGGTAGAGGAAAACTTGCGCGCAAGCCGCATGGGGGAGAGAGAAGTGGAGGAGGCGATCCGGGTGACTGAAGAAAAGTTGCGGGTACTGAAGGGAGTTGTGGAGAAGAAGAGCAAACCGACCAGCAACGAGCCACGGTCGCAGGGAGTATAGAAATTGTTTATATTTTACCGATATAGCATAGCCTGACCGGAGCAATCAGCGAGCTCCTACGTTCATTTGTCGATAACCCTTGTAACAAAATATATATTGATTCTGGGAGTGATTAGTTACACGCAAGGTAATGAGGTGCTAGTGGCTGGTCAGCCTTATGCAGGCAAGTGGCATTCTTGACAATCATTGCTCATGTAACGTATGGGTAGGCAGGATTTGGAGGTGGTGATGGTGGTGGCTATTGTTCAATGGCTTGAGCTATGATGCTACACACTGTACCTAGGTAGCATGTTGAGGTTCTTGTTATGAATTCGTTATTTGGCCTTTCACTTCTAGCTCAGTCAATCGTCTAATCTTCAATCACAAGTCAACAAAGAGCTGTCGACTACTCTCTGGACTAAAAAGAAGAATTGTATCTTGATTAAGATAACCCGTTTAAGTAGAACCAAGGGTACCTAGGTATAGTATGATCATCCTACCCCTGTTAGAGTCACCAGTAGCCAAAATTGTCTAGTGTAAGGTTAATAGATAACGTTGATGGAATGTCTAATAACTAATTAAAAAGCAAGGTTCTTAAGGGAAACGAGAAACTTCAGCCGATTAAAGCATTTTGTAGAAAGTTGGATGATAGTCTATTAACTCAAGGGCGACAACAGGAGGTCAAGGTTAGGACGTTGACATGACGCAATCATCGTTTTAAAGGTTAAGAACCTAACGTCAGTTAGATAGGTACCTAGGTAAGCTTCTCTCCGTAATCCGGCCTGACAAAGAAGCATAACCTTCACTTGACCGGTCAACTCAGCTCAGCTCAGCTCAGCTTCACGGCAGGACAGGGCATTTTCTCACTTTCTGGGGATGCCTTGGGGGCAGAAGCTGTGTGAGCCCTGTCCGCCTCGTTGCCTATGTACTTTTACATACTATCCAAGCCACTTGGACCGACCAACAGGGATGAGATGGGCAACGAGTCTTGCCGAAGGCCCCCCGTGGATGAGCGGAGCGAATGATTGTGCAGGGAATCGGGAGACGGGTTTGTGCTGCGTTTCCATTCTGAGTGAGCTGTGCGAGGCTGATTTTGCTATTGAGAAGTGCTGCCCATCATCTCTCTCTCCTCCCTCGCTTTGCCTCGCTCGCCGGAGCCGGAGTTTAGGTCAGATGTCCTCTTTCTTTTCAGACACAAGACATTGGCTAACAGTACAGTTTACCTTCTCACAAAGCAGCAGAAACTCTTTTGTACGGAATTCCGTTTCACGTAATCTGTATCTAGGTAGCATCAGGTACAGCAGTCCCACCCATTCAGCATTGCATTGGCTGATAAACCCAGTTCCCCTCCACCTCAACCTAAGCCGCAAGCACCAAGTCCTAGGCCTTGAGTCCTACACCCCTTCTGTCTTATTCGCTCTAGGACGTTGTCGCAAGCTGCCTCCCAGCGTCGAGTTCATCTCTTGATGGTACTAAAACAAAAATCCATCTTAAACATGGGTGGCGTGTAGCGACTTCTTGTTCTTCTTTGGGGTTGCTACAGCTGTTATCCGTTATCGATATCCCGCCTGTTCCTCCTGTTCACCTCATTCTTGCTGCTCGCCTCTCTCGCTTGCCTGGTGCTTAGTGCTTGGATGTCTTGGGATTAACTGTCCATCAGAATCTACCTACTTCCCACATTATTCCTGCCCAAAGACTGGTTATTACAAACAAGTATTACCAGAACTATCAGGCTCTTTACTGATGGAGCCCAAAAAACGGTTGTCTCTTGATGGGACAAACCCTGGCTCGGGTCCTTCAGCCCTACGACGACTCACTCGAAGTCCTGGTCATCGTCTAAGTCTTCGACGATCCAGTACAGAGACTACCTCATCATCCACTGCCCCATCTATAGCATCAGACGATGGCGAATCATCATCAAATGCTTGCGTGTAAGATACCAGTTTCCTTTTATTGATCCCATCCTTCATCTCATCTAGCCTTTCACTTCTCCTTCGTCGACTACGGCGGCTCATTTAGTGTAATAGGACCCGTGACACCTCGAGCGATGAATGCGCTCTTCATCGTTTCATAGTATGGACTGCCATCAAGCGGAATGGATGCGATAAAATGACCCCTCAGGAGAAGCTGGAGTGTCCTATGCTGCGTTGCCGTAAGCGATTTGCCAACCACGAATTCATGCTCCAACACCTATACTCATGTAATTGGCTTGCCTTTGGTGAGTATTGGTGTTACGAGTGTGGAAAGTCAGAACGTTTTAACGACGCCAAATGCAAGCGGTGCCTAGGTCATCCTTCAAAAAGAAGAAAGATTGTGTCCATGGCAAAGAACTTCTTCAGTTCCTTGGGACACAAGTCCAAGACCTCGACCCTACAGGACCTCGACTTTGACCTCGGCCTTGGTAGCCCCGAGGCACCACCCAGCTACGACTCGGCCGTGGCCCCGCCAGAGATTGAACTGTACTCGAACGAGATTCACGAGATCGACTCTTGCGAGATAGCGTTGCCTACCATCATGGAGGATGAGGCCAAGGCAGAAATGGTTTCGGCCCCCATGTCTGCACCCTTTATGCCGCCGCTGCCTATCCAATCTCTGCCCACCCACTCTAGAGGGTTTGGATCCGACGCATCTCTCAGCGAACCCCTCATCGATTGGATGCCATCGACAGACACTGCGGTTCCTGTAAACCTCCATGGCCCTGGCTGCAACACTGGCACGGAACGGCCCGTTCTTCAGGTCAATACGAGAGGCCTGGAAGAGTACAGAAGAGAGCAGAAGAGGCGAAGCAAGGGTCAAGTGGCACCAAGCACTTCAGTTCGCTCGACTGCCAGCACAAACTCGACATCGAGCACAAACACCACAGATACGACCTTTAGTACAGAGAGCTTCAACATCTCGCCCATCACAGCATGGTCGGGCTCCTGGCCGAGGGCAGCTGTGTTTGAGTCTGACTTGATCTCTACGGCGGACGATCTGGGCAGCCCTGGAGGCCTCCTCCGAAGCAACTCGTTCGCCATCTCGCGCAAGGCATCCGCAGCTAAGGACTGGGGCCCATTCGACAACGAGGCAGCCGTGTCCTATGACTCTAAACTGCCTGAGCTCCCCGCAGACATCCCCATGTTTCCTGCCTTGTCCAGTGATGACACCCTTCGAGACCCTCTGGCTCTTGACCAACCTGTTTTCACCTTGAATGACTCTTCACTTCCTACAGACTTTGATCTCGATTCCAACCTTTCCCTCACTGACAACAATGCTACCATGCCACCATCAATGCCTTCTACCCTACCGCAGCCGACGGCTGGCTCCTTTCTTAATCCTCGATCTCTAGTCGGCGCAACATGGGATGCTCTTCAAATGCATGTCGCTGACTCCATGAACAAGCTTCATCAAATAACTAAGAATCATCTTGTTGTTCAACTTCGAAATATGTCTCGTCACTCAATCGCCATGAGTGGCCTTGAGACCCTAGTCGATATCATCGAAGGCCGTCCCCCAACTGCTCCCCTCAAGCTTCTCTGTTTCGTTCACTTGGTCTACTGTTTCTCTCTCGTCATCCATGAGCAGGATGCTGCCAGTCGGTCGGCAGACCTCTTTGGTCAAGCAATGTCATACAGTACTTTGCTGCCCACTCGTCAGGACCAAAATACATACAGACAGGTTGTCATTGCTCTCTGGAAACCCGCCGGCATGACTAAAGCTGAGGTCTTCAACCTTCTGCAAGCCAAGACAGCTTCCTCAGGTTCACGTTCATCCAGCTTAAAAGGAAAGGAATGCGAGCCTATGCCCGTGTATCAGCCCAATACCGACTCGCTGCTCTTTGTTGCACAGTACTTCCTGGATCAGCTGGAATATGCTACCATTCAAGTAATGAATGACGCTGAAATCCAGGCTTCTGATCTATACATGCAACATCTTAGCGACACAGCCGTGCAAATGAGTGGCGATTTGCCAGTTGGAATTGTTACAGACTTTATGAAACACAACTTCGACCTCTACAGCAACAACGAGGCTTTTGCTGGAAGCTTGAATGGACTTGCCCAAAGGGTCGACTCTAACTTTGTGTCAACACTACGACGCTTGGAGCTTGAATTGATGGATTTTGGAAAGGTAAGTCAGTTGGTGATTTAAAACCGATGTGGCTAATACTTCGTGTTAGATGCATCTACCCTCTGACGTCTACTTTGATCGTTATGTTGGTTATATCAGAGAGACGTTGGATCACTTATACTTCACGAGTACCCCGGGAAGTAACTTTCGATCGACATATTACCGCCACAGCATCAAACTCATCGAGACTACAATCGACGGTTCAAGATCGAGAAATGCGCAGCCAGTTCGGAACAACAACGAAGCACCAGGAAATACAGGATTTGACGTTGATGCGTTCTTCAAAGACATTGAACAAACTTCTTTCAATATTAACGTAGACGTTCCATATGCGACCGAAAAGCTAGCGAACTTTCCAGTTCTGCCGGATACAATCGACCCTTGCGCGTTGAACCCTCAACCTCTTCCTACGCCCGCGGACACCAGTTCGGTGCTAGGCCAATCAACGGCAGCGAACTCGCCTCCCTCGCCTACTCTAGCAGCAACATCCTCTTCGTCAGCAGCGAAGGTTAAGTCGGATATGCACTGCGAACTCTGCGGATATAGGCCAGAGGGTGATCCTCGCTGGTTCAGCGGTAGCATGGCTAAGCATCGAAAACTACAGCATGCGAAAGAGCCCACAATATACCGTTGCCCGTATCCTGGATGTACAAGCCAGTACAAAAATAGACCCGATAACTTGCGGCAACACCAAATCGACAAAGGTCATTTTATAGACGGCCAGGATGTCTGCAAGAGGAAGAACAAACGGAAAAGGGCTGACTGATTGCACAATGTTGGAAGGATAATGGTAAAGAGACTCTATGTATTTGAGGACCTTGAAGGGGCGCCACAGGAAACGCATCATGGACCTATGGACCTCTATTCTCTTCCCTTCCTTATACTTTGTTATAGAAATAGCGGATATGGTGTTTTGGAGTTATCATAGGTACTGGGGTGCCTTTTTTGGAAAGATACCACTAATGGGATATTACAATATGGAAGGGATTATCTAATAGGATACATCAACGCAGACACGACTTTATTATGGCTACCACGTAATTCCTTGTCAATAAACTTTCAAGTGAAGAATAACAAGTTTAGAATTTAGTTGATATGCATGAGCTAGTGGGTGGTATAAGAAACAAGCCCTTGATTACTAACTTGAATTGATATGTTGTTGTATGTCTCTCTCGTACTATATTCTTAGTAGGACTAATGTGAGCATAAAGTGACGCTGAATTGAGTTGAGCTTCAGGAATTAACAATTAAAATTGTTATATTAATTCACCTCCAGTAACTGATATACACGATACTAAACTTAAAATATCCCTCCGACTTTATTGTTTCTCGGGTCGGCCACCCGTTGACTTTCATAGAGCCGTTAATATGGCTGCAGTCTAATACAGGGACGGAGTGTATAGTCTATCTATATGTTTTAAAAGCCCTATCACTGTAGAGCATCTCCGTAGTCTATACAGGCTAATAAAGAAAAAGAAGCATAGAGTTTGAAATGTAAGTCTTATCCTATCAAAATGCCGAAGGTTATGTCTAAGTTTGTTGTTTGATCAAGTCCAGTCTTAGGAATCGGGCAACGCTCTCCCTGGAGATGGTGACGCCATGGCTTCATCAGGTCTCGATACGTCAATCTCTGATGTGTTAGTCCGATTCTGAATAAGTCTCTGATTTTAGGAGCCGAGAATGGAATGTCTTGTAAAAAGACATGGTCTTGCACTTTTTGATTGGAGTCAGGCGCTTAAAGAGTGTAGGTTATTTAAAACTTGAGCTTGTACTGAGATAAGGAATATAGCATACTAGCAAAGAATTTTAATAAGTCGATTGATTATTTAACATCTGGAGGTCTAAGTATAACAAACCCAACCTTGCGAGGTAAATTGTTCAAGAGATCGACCTTGTTGTTCTCAGCTTTGCATTGTTCTGCTCTGATGATTGATAATCAATTAAGCAAACATCGATGTTCATGTAAACAATGAATAGAAAGTTTGCTCCAATTCTGCCACGCTATCTGAATCATCAACAAAACAAACTTGGCCGACCAGATTCCTCGATTCATTATTATAACAAGTAAGTGGTAAAATATTAATAAAAATTCAAAAGACTAAGGTATACATATGCATAATCGGAGCATTGGTAGTTAGGTACCTTAATTATAGGGTTCTTTTGCTGATGCCTAACGCCACGCCAGCCAGGAAATGCCCCACGAGCATGCCACAGCTTGAACCTGCCCGCACCTGCATCTGCACTTGCCACTCCCTCCCTCTAATTCCCCCTCCCTTCTTGTCATCTCTCACTCCCGTCCCGTCCGCCTACCTTCTCTGTCGGTGACCTGCTCTTTCGTACAGTCCATACAGTACAGACTGTACAGTACGCTGCTGTAAACAACCTATTGAGGCGTGTCTACTTGCTGCACTGCACCTGTACTCTTAGCTCTTTTCGCTCTTGCCCTCCCACCTTTTTTTTATTTTTATTTTTCCTTCTATCTCCTCTCTCCTCGCGCACCTCCCCTCTCTCCATCTCTCCTGCCCCCAGGCTCTTGGTTTTCCGTCGCCCCTCCCCCTGCCAAATTGACTTACTCATCCAGTTTCCGTCTCGCTCCTTCCTTGCCTTACCCCCCCTCGGCTGCCTTTTTTCTCAGCCCAGGCCCAGGCTTCGTCACGCCAGGCAAGCAGGCAGACACAGGCCAAAATTTTTTCCATCTCCATAATTTTGTCCACGCCTCTGTAGAACCCGCCTGGCAACTCCACGCCTCCTCCTCCCCCAACTTCAGCCCAACCCAGCTTCATTATCGACACCCCCAAAGATCCTGGGTCCAGGGTTTGCTTCATACACACGCTCCGCAATCTGAACTACACTGCACCGTACTGCACACCACCGCACCACACCGCGCTCCGCTCCGTATCAGCACCTCGTGCCCGGCGACATCAACGTCACGGCGGTATCGTTCGTCCTCGCTCACCGTCACCGCCACCGGCCACCGTTACGGCCGAAGGTTTCGGCAACGGGCCACGACTTCACCTCGTCGGAGCGTGACGAAGGACGACGATAGCCTCATCAAGCGAGTACCTTCCGAGTCACCGACATAGACTTGACCTCGTCGACTTGACTCGACTTCAAGTCACGTCACGTCACGTCACGTCACGTATACTACTCCTCACGCTTTCTCCCGGCCGAGCGACGATAGCCATACCTCCGCCGCCTCCTCCGACCCTGCCGACTCTAGACCCCGCTACTCTTGCGTTCAAACCTTTTCGTGTTTATAATCTGGCTCTTCTGCCGGGGCCTGACTAGGCGACATGTCGAGCCTGCGTCCAGGACCCAACGCCCATACTGGCCTCAACTTCCCCCAAGTCCCTCATGTATCTCAGGGCAATCTTCGTCGTCAACCATTTCCTCCTCCCCATACGGGCCAGCAGAACAAGCAATCGCCTGCGCCTCATTCCGCATCCCCATATCAGACACAGGCCTACCAGCCCCAGCAACAGCCTACCGGCTATCCTCAGCATCTTTTTACAAACCCGACGCATGTGAATGGCAGCCTTTCCAATGGCTCTTCGCGTTCTTCCACCTCGCACATGCCCAATGCGGTGCCGAGCCCGCTTGACGTGTCTAACACGCGAGGAGTCCCACCGCCGCGCTCCCAGATGATGTTTCCTACCTTGGGACAAGTTGTGCCTAATCAGCTACATCACCCCCAACAACAGCAGCAGATGCATCCTCAGCACTTGAGCCACCCTTCTCATCCTCTTAATCAGCCTCGCCAAACTCACCACCAGCATCATGCTCAGCAATCTCCTCAACAGCGACCCCAATCGCAACAAGCTCAGCCAACGCCGAAACTTAGTCAGCAGGCCAAGCCTCAGGCTCCTTCGCCTCCTCTGCCGCAGCAGCAGTCTAGTCAGCAACAAGCGCAAACGCAGCACCAGCAGCTTCAGCAGCAACTCCAGCAACAGCAGCATATTCAGCATCAGCAGCAATTACAACAGCAACAGCAGCAGCAGCAGAGCCAACAGCACCAGTTGCAACAGCAACAACATCATCATCAACAGCAGCAGCAGCATCACCAGGGGCATCAACAAATTCACCCACAACATCAGCAGCAGCAGCAACAACAACAGCAGCAGCAGAGCCAGCTCCATTCTCAGCAGCAGCAACTCCGCACACCCCAACAGCAGGAGCAGCAGCTCCAGCATCAACAGCAGCAAGAACAACAACAACAGAGACCCCAGTCGCATCAACAGCCGCCGGCGCCACGCCAGCAGAAGCAGCAGAAGCAACAGCGTGACCAGCAGAGAGAACAGCAACGGGATCAACAACAGGCTCAACAGCAGCAGCAGCAGCAAGCGCAGGCCCAGCAAGTTCAGCAGCAGCAACATGCCCAGCAAGCCCAACAGCAAGCTCAGCAACAGGCACAGCAACAGGCACAGCAACAGGCACAGCAGGCCCAACAACAGCAAAAACAGCAGCCCCTGCCTGCCGAGCCAGCTCAACAGCAGCCAGCCCAGCCGCAGCAGCCGAAGCAAGACGAGAATGGAGATGAATCAATGGATATTGATAGCCATGCCAACGGCGAAGATGCCGGGGGCTTGGATATGAAGTTGCTTGCTGATCCCAATTATATCCCCTCACAGCCATTGGGTGAAATGATGTCCCCACCGCCAGAGGGTGGAAGTTACCCAACTCTTGAGGCCGTACAAAAGGCTGTCCTCAGATATTGCACCTCTGTCGGCTATGCCATTGTCATTGGCCGCTCAAAGAAGACGGTGCCCGGTCTGAAGAAGGTTCTATTCGTGTGTGATCGTGCTGGTAAGCCGCCAAGTCGTGTTAGCCCCGAGTGCCGCAAGCGTAAGACTTCATCCCGAAAGTGTGATTGCCCCTTCGGATTCTTTGCCATTGAGCAGCGCACGCAGTGGACTATTAGATATCGACCGGATCCCTCCCATCTTCAGCATAATCATGGACCAAGCGAGAGTCCATCGCACCATCCGGCCGCTCGCAAGCTCGACAGTAAAATGGTTGCCGCTGTAAAGCATCTCAAGGAAAATGGTGAGTTTGTCGGCCTGAAGAATTGATTCCATACTAACTGCAATGAGCAGGCGCTGGCGTCTCGGAGACGCTGCAGATCCTGCAGACCGAAAACCCGGACTGTCACCTACTTCCACGCGATATCTACAACGCCCGAGCGGCTATCAACCGAAACCCACAGAAGGTCGCCACAGGCCTGGCCGAGAACCGACCAGCCATATATAGCAAACCTCACCAGTCTCCCGAAGACCGTATACGCGCTGAATTGAGGCGTGAAATAGCAAAGGCACGAGAAGATATGCAAAAGATGGAAGAAGAGAAAGATAAGGAGATCAGCGAGCTCAAAGCAAAACTCGATGAGAAAGAGGGCATTATCACGAAATTTGAAGAATTCATTGACATCTGTAACCAGCGGGTTATGTTTCAACGGGAGCGACTGGCAAACAACGGAAACGGAAGCAACCAATCTTAGCCTTGCCTCTTGATCTGGTGCATGGTTAGTCTTGTGGTCTGCATTAGCATTGCGAGAAACTATCATAGGAAGGGTTGGGCAGTGACGGATTGCAAGGGCGTTTTGATGGGAAGTGTTTCTCGTGCGTATTTATTATTATTGATGTTAGTTTTGTGCACTGCTTGGTTGAAGTTAGGATTGGGTGGCATGTTTACTTTGGAGCATGATTCAAGATTCTGACGACTTGTTTTTGCGCACTCAAGTATCATGTATATAGACGTTGTCTGAGATCGATCGGGCGATGATAATGTACATGGTTACCCCAGTCGTGCGAGTATTCTAAACAGCTGGAGGGTTATCGGATGGTGATAGTCTGATAGACCTAAGTGTGGTGTAGTCCTCAACATTCAATCAGTGTCTCGTGCTGAAGCTCACCTACCAAGTTAGAAACATTGCGTAGTGGATACTCTAGGCGTGATGGCTTCTCGAAAACTACCTATGTTAGTACATACATATGTATGTATCAATATGTATCCCCTGGATACTGTACTGGGCTGAGCATTTATGGAGTGAATCTATTAGCTATCCACTTCTATTCGAATATGATAAGGGCCAATTCTCTCCCAACTGTTATGTGTTTCTTAAACCTTGAGATCTATATTTTAGCTTTGCTATGATGCTCTTTTGTACTCTTGCTTTTGCTTAATCAACATTTATTCCATAAAAAAAAGTATACAGTCCACATCGGTAACAAGCATGTTCTGTGACATGAAATCTCATTATTATCCTTGTTGTGGTCTGCAGCCATGCAGGAGAAATGCCTTGCTGGCAGGACCCCGTTTCTTGAGCTCCTTGTCTGACCGACATATGAACCAATCAAGAGTCGAGAGCGGCTGCTCAAATCCACTCAGGACGTGTCTTTTGCTACACCCAATTTGTACATAGTGGACTACCTATAGTTGGCTGCAACGGGCTACGGCATTGGCTTCAGTGCAGGTGTCCCCTGTGGATTGGCGGGACGCCTCCTGACACATCTATTTTGTCCAATTGCCGACCAGATCAGTCGCGACAGGGGTACCCCTGGGTCTAGGCGCGTTAATCCGAAGAAAGCTGAGGGAGGTGTGCCTCATAGAAAGTCAACAACTCCTGGATGGTCAACTTCATCTTATTCACCGAACCCCTACTTGTCGCTGCACTATCACCTGCGACTTTATTTTGCGGCGATTCTGATACTCGCCAACATCACGCTCCTTAGTCTTTGAGCTCATCTTTCGATTTTGCTAAAGCTTTTTTAATACCCGCCTTGTCCAAGCTCTTGCGCCCAACCCGAAGCTCGCTCGTCCGCCTCATAAACTCCTCGTTTACGTCCCTTATCTCGACGGATCGACTATTCGGAAATGACTGAGCGCTACTAGACTGACACATCTCTTCTTCTGCCCTTCCTCCGATTATCATGGAGGTCACCTCGCCCCCCATGCCGAGCCCTGGGGCTTCCGCCAACGGCATAACGGCCGCCCCGTCCTTTCCTACCGTCGAACCGGAACGCGTCATCGAACATCTCGCTGTCCTATGTGGGAGCGTACTCGGCGCTTCACGCGATGAACTCAAACAAGTAGGGAGCTTGTTGCACAAGGCCCGCTATGACGAGACTATTTCACGCTGTACGCGCTTTGCGAGCGATACCCAAAATGTGCTCTATATCCAGAAGGATTTCGCAAACTCATCTGCAGTAGAGCCTGGCGCTGACCCTGCTGGTTTGTTATACTTGAAAGTTGAGTATAATCTCGTTGCTAATATGTCTTGATAGCGTCGAATTCCTACACTTATACCCTGTCCACCGAGATCTCCTCGTCCCCGACAACCGTCGCCTCTTTAGTTCTTACCAAGTCTCCCCAGCCTATAGACCCGACTCGACCCCTTACATCTCAAATATGGATTAATAATTTGCCTGGGCCTGCCTCTCTTAACGCCGGAGTTGGAGAGCAGGGCTCGGTACTCTCCCCTTGGGAGGTTCTTCATTCTCAGGTTCACCATGCCTTGGTGCCGTACTTTGATGCCAATACCAAGAGCCAACAGCTGTCCAACGGATCGCGCGGACGGGCTGATGTAGATGCGAAGACGGGGATTCCAGTGACCAAAAAGCGACTCAACGACCTGGAACTGAGTCTGCTGCATCTCCAGCAAAATGTCGATATCCCAGAGATCTCTCTTACCTTCCACTCGATCGTTCAGAATGTTCTCGATGATGCCGAAGCTCATAACAACCGACCCTCTATTGATGGGATCCCTCAAAATCTTCTCCAAGACAGCACATTCCTCAACCGACTGCAAGCAAACGTCAACACTTGGATCAAGTCTATTCAGGGAATCACCAAGTTGACCAAGGATCCCTCTGCCAATGCGAACCAGGAGTTCAGTACTGCGAGCCAGGAGGTTAACTTTTGGTTGTCTATGGAGTCAGCTCTGGAAGGCATCGAGGGCCAGCTTCGGAGCGAGGGTGTGCTCTTGACGTTGGAGATCCTTAAGCATGCCAAACGTTTCCAGGCTACTGTGAGTTTCACGGCCGATACTGGTTTGAAGGAGGCTATGGACAAGGTACAGAAGTACAATCAGCTTATGCGAGATTTCCCTCTTGATGAGCTGCTCTCTGCAACATCTCTATCCAAGGTGGAGGAGGCTATTCAGCAGATTTTTGGGCATTTGAACAAGAAATTGAGAATCTGCCCTTATCCTATTCGTAGGGCTCTTCCGCTTGTTGAAGCCATCTCAGCTGATCTAGATGATGTGCTTCACAGACTACTGTCGGGCACCGAGTTGGTCAATCTGGACTATCAGCAATTCAAGAATATCATGCAGACATGCGACCAGATTTTCCAGACGTGGGAAGAGAATATCAAGGAGTTTACTAATGTAGCCCGTGAGGTGACTCGACGCCGAAACGAGAAGTTTATTCCTATCAAGATCACTAAAAAGCACTCCGAACTCGAGGCCAGAATCAAGTATGTCAGCACTTTCCGAGACAACCACGAGCAGCTCCAGCGCACAATTGTTACTGTTCTTGGCCCTCAAGCAACTATTCCTGGCGTTGCCGAGACCACTGGATCCAATGGCATTATTGTCGAGGAGATGGGCAATGTCGATGCTGTTGAAGAAGTCAAGCAGGCCTGGGAGGCTCTTCAGAACGTTGATCTATTGGATGTTACGGATCAGGGCAAGGAACGATGGGTACGAGCAGAAAACCTTTACAACGAGCGCACGACTCGAGTGGAGAATTCCATCATTTCCAGGCTCCGAGAGCGGCTGGCTACCGCAAAGACTGCAAACGAGATGTTTCGAGTCTTCTCCAAGTTCAATGCCCTTTTCGTGCGGCCAAAGATTCGTGGCGCTATTCAGGAGTATCAGAATCAGCTTATGGATCATGTCAAACAAGCTATTAATGGTCTGCACGAGCGATTCAAGCAGCAATATGGCCACTCAGAAACTCACGCTATGGCTCAACTTCGTGATCTGCCTCCTGTTTCTGGTGCCATTATCTGGGCGCGCCAGATCGAGTTCCAGCTGAATGGCTACATGCGAAAAGTCGAGGCCGTCCTTGGTCCTGACTGGACTCTGCATGCCGAAGGTCATAAGCTTCAGGAGGAGAGTGAGCTCTTCAAGCAGAAGCTTGACACTACTCGAATCTATGAAGCATGGCTGAATGATGTTGGACGACGCAAAATTTCTATTTCTGGACAGCTTTTCGAGATCGCTCGCGTGAGGTCTGCTGGTGGCATCCTCGAGCTCGCTGTCAACTTCGATCCTCAAGTCATCACTTTGTTCAAGGAAACTCGCAATCTCACATGGCAATCTTATTCAGTGCCTCACGCTGTCACCACTGTGTCTAAGGATGCCAAGCGTGTCTACCCCTATGCCGTCAGCTTGATGGAGAGCGTGAGAACTCTCTCTCAGACTATTCGCCAGATCTCCACTATGGGAGAGGAGTCAGTTCTTCTCAACGGCTATAAAAATGATGTGTATAGACTGATCGGCGAGGGTGTACCACTTCGCTGGGAGTCTTTTATCAACTCGCACGAATTGTTCTACTCTGAGAATAGACAAACCCGACCACTGCTACCTGGCGGGACCGATTTTGGTCTGGCCAAGAATACTGAAAGCAAGCACGGCATGTTCATCCGTGGATTTGCAGCAGCTGTGTCTGTCCTTCAGCAAAAGGCAGTCTCCTTGAACTTCATCCACGCCACTGTTGAACAAGCGTTGAAAGAGCTCAGCACCTGCTCGTATGATGAAGCTGCCTTCCACAGTCGCTTGGATACGATTCAATCGGCTGTTGATCAGCTGAATTTGGAGCAATACGTCAATCTGGACTTCTGGGTGCGGGAGTTGAACGCCAAGATTCAATCCATCCTCCTCACACGTCTTCAAAGTGCGGTGCACTCGTGGATTGCTGCATTTGAGGATGATACCCCGGAGGAGGAGATCCGCCGAAAGACCAACAATGATGAAACCAAGTCGGAAAGCCCAACCATGAAACGTCTTGTCCTTGAAGTGGTTATGCGCAACCAGGTCATTTACCTTGATCCTCCTCTGGAGTTCGCACGCGCGAGCTGGTTCCTCCACCTGCACGAGTGGCTTGGAATTGTCTGCAACCTCCGCAAGATCAAGGCAACACGATACCAGATGAGCCTTGCCACAATCGCCAACGATGAGCCTCGCTTTACTGATCTACCTACGGAGTGCGCCGGGTTATTGCAGCGTGTTTACGTTTCTGTCGAGAAGAAGCTCCGAGAGATTAGTGCGTACGTTGATAAGTGGCTTCAATTCCAGTCACTCTGGGATCTTCAGTCTGAGCAAGTCTACGATGCCCTTGGAGAGCCACTCCCGCGATGGCTGCAGCTTCTTCAGGATCTCCGCAAAAACCGGTCAACTTTTGATACCCAAGAGGTCAGCCGCGATTTCGGTCATCTCACCATTGACTATGATCAAGTCCAGACCAAGGTCAATGCGAAGTATGACCAGTGGCAACACGAAATCCTGATGAAGTTTGCTAGCCGCTTGGGTAACCGTATGCGCGAAATCAACGCAGAAATCGAGAAGGCACGTAAGCACCTAGAGAGCCAAAGCTCCGATGCTTCATCAACTGCCCAGGCCGTACAGTTTATCACCGTTGTCACGAGCTGCAAACGCAATGTCAAGACATGGGCACCCGAAATCGACATGTTCCGGCAAGGACAGTCAATGCTCGTAAGGCAACGATACCAGTTCCCCAACGATTGGCTTCACATCGAGCAGATTGACAGCCAGTGGGAGGCACTGAAGGAGATTCTCGAGAAGAAATCTAGAATTGTTCAAGATCAGAGCGATGCGCTACGAGCCAAGATCACTGCTGAAGATAAGTTGATCAATGAGCGGATTGCTGAAATCGCCGCCCAATGGAACGAGGAGAAGCCAGTCTCTGGAACCATTCAACCCGATGTTGCTTCCGCCACTTTGTCCTCCTTCGAAGCTCGCATCTCCAAATTGCAGGACGATGCTCAAATGGTGGTGAAGGCTAAAGAGGCATTGGATATTCCTGCCAGCCTAGACAACTCTCTCGAGGCCACACTTGAGGAAGTCCGGGATTTCCAGTCTGTTTGGTCAAACCTGTCTACTATCTGGGCAAGCCTCAACGAGACACGCGACATCCTCTGGACTGCCGTTCAACCACGAAAGATCCGTTCCAAGGTTGACGACCTCATCAAAAGCACCAAGGATATGCCTAGCAGAATGCGCCAATACGCCGCTTTTGAGCACGTTCAAGGTATCCTTCGTGGTTTCCTCAAGGTCAACCCTATTCTCTCCGACTTGAAGTCTGATGCCATTCGTGAGCGTCATTGGGTCAAGATCTATAAGCAAATCAAGCCACAGAAACGCTTCTCTCCCAGCTCTATGACCCTTGGTGATGTTTGGGATCTGAACCTTGTCGCTACCGAAGTCATCGTCAAGGACATTATCGCTCAAGCCCAGGGTGAGATGGCTTTGGAAGAGTTCTTGAAACAAGTCCGTGAGACTTGGCAAAACTATGCTCTGGAGATGGTCAACTACCAAAACAAAATCCGCCTCATTCGTGGTTGGGATGATCTCTTTGCGAAGTGCAGCGAAAACCTAAACTCACTCCAGGCTATGAAGCATTCTCCCTATTATAAGGAGTTTGAGGAAGAAGCCGCGTCATGGGAAGACAAGCTCAACCGAGTTCATGTACTATTTGATGTTTGGATTGATGTTCAGCGCCAATGGGTTTACCTTGAGGGTGTCTTCACTGGTAACGCAGATATCAAACATTTGCTTCCTATCGAGTCAGGACGGTTTCAAAACATCAACAGCGAGTTCTTGGCCGTCATGAAGAAGGCCAACAAATCGCCCTATGTCCTCGAGGTTCTCAATATTCCTAACGTGCAAAAGTCCTTGGAGCGACTCGCTGAAATGCTCAACAAGATCCAGAAGGCTCTGGGTGAATACCTGGAGAAGGAGCGAGTCTCATTCCCACGATTCTACTTTGTTGGTGACGAGGATTTGCTAGAGATGATCGGCAACAGCAATGACACGCTACGTATCGCCAAGCACTTCAAGAAGATGTTTGCAGGTCTGTCAGGCCTTGTCATGGATGACGAGACCGTCATATCCGGTTTTACTTCTAAAGAAGACGAGGTTGTTCGGTTGAAGAAGGAGATTTCTCTAGCAAAAACCCCAAAGATCAACGACTGGCTGGCCCTTCTGGAGGGCGGTATGAAGTCGACCCTTGCTGAGCTCCTTGCCGAAGCAGTTGACCAGTACACTCCTATCTTTGAGTCAGAGAATATCGACCACGGTGCATTAAATGCTTTCATGGAGGCTTATCCCAGCCAAATTGTCGTTCTTGCTACACAGGTTGCTTGGACCACAGCTGTCCATCAATCACTCACGGCTGGTGGTGCGACACTGAAGATGCTGTTTGAGCGTGAGGTGGAAGTACTTCGAGTACTTGCCGACACAGTTCTGGGTGAACTCGAGGTCATCCTGAGGAAGAAGTGCGAACAGCTGATTACCGAATGTGTTCATCAGCGTGATACCATCGAGAAGCTCATCAACGCCAACGCCAACTCTACGAACCACTACCTCTGGCAGCTACAGATGCGCTATGTCTATAACCCCGAGGGCGAGTTTCTGGATCGTCTTCACATCCAGATGGCTAATGCCAAGCTTAACTATGGCTTTGAGTACCTCGGAGTTCCTGAACGCCTTGTTCGCACGCCTCTTACCGATCGATGTTTCCTTACCCTTACCCAGGCCTTGTGCCAGCGTCTTGGTGGTTCGCCTTATGGACCTGCCGGTACCGGCAAGACAGAATCGGTCAAGGCTCTTGGTGTCCAATTGGGTCGATTTACTCTTGTCTTCTGTTGTGATGACACTTTCGATTTCCAGGCTATGGGTCGTATCTTCCTTGGTATCTGCCAGGTTGGTGCTTGGGGTTGTTTTGACGAGTTCAACCGTCTGGAAGAACGAATCCTGTCCGCTGTCTCACAGCAGATCCAGAACATCCAGCTGGGTCTCAAGCAAGGCGCTGAAGATGACCAGTCACAGATTGAGTTGGTTGGTCGCCAGCTCCACGTCAACGAGAACACTGGTATCTTCATCACTATGAACCCTGGCTATGCTGGTCGTTCCAACCTGCCCGATAACTTGAAGAAGCTCTTTCGCAGCGTGGCCATGTCTAAGCCCGACAAGGAGCTTATTGCCGAAGTTATGCTGTACTCTCAGGGTTTCAATCAGGCCAAGCAACTCTCCAAACACACCGTCCCCTTCTTCGACCAGTGTTCTGGCAAGTTGTCCAAGCAAGCTCATTACGATTTCGGTCTGCGTGCGCTGAAGAGTGTCCTGGTCAGTTCCGGTGGTCTGAAGCGTGCTCGTTTGTCTGAGGGCAGCCTCGGCGCCGAAGAGGTTGTCGAGCCCGAGATTCTTGTGCAGAGTATCCGGGAAACCATCGCACCTAAGCTGATTAAGTCCGATGTCGATATCATGACAACCATCGAAACCGCATGCTTCCCTGGCGTAAAGTATGTCCCTGCCAACCTGGCAGCCCTGGAGGATGCGATTAGAACACTTGCTGCTGAGCGCCATCTCGTTGTCAATGAACTCTGGATGACCAAGGTCCTTCAGCTGTACCAGATTCAGAAGATCCACCATGGTGTCATGATGGTCGGTAACTCTGGCTCTGGTAAATCTGCCGCTTGGAGACTTTTGCTCGATGCTCTGCAAAAGGTTGAAGGAGTTGAAGGCGTTTCGCATGTGATTGACTCAAAGGTCATGTCCAAGGAAGCCTTGTATGGAAACCTAGACTCAACCACTCGTGAATGGACCGATGGTCTATTCACTAGCATCCTCCGAAAGATTGTCGATAATCTCCGTGGCGAGGATTCTAAGCGACATTGGATTGTCTTCGATGGTGATGTTGATCCTGAGTGGGTTGAAAACTTGAACAGTGTTCTTGACGACAACAAACTGCTTACGCTTCCCAATGGTGAGCGTCTCAACCTGCCATCCAATGTTCGAATCATGTTCGAAGTCGAAACTCTCAAGTATGCAACTTTGGCTACCGTCAGTCGTTGTGGTATGGTTTGGTTCAGTGAAGACACTGTATCACCTAACATGCTGGTCGAGAACTACCTGTCAACACTTCGCAGTGTTCCTTTCGAGGAATTGGATGAGGATAGTGTTGCCACAGGCCAAAACCCCGCCAAGACACTGGCTGTGCAAGGCGAATTTGCTGCTCTCCTTCGGGTCTATCTAATGGATGAAGGCTTCATTTTGCAAGCCCTCCAGCGAGCTGAGGCCTACAACCATATCATGGAGTTTACGGTCGCTCGTGTACTCACAACTCTCTTCTCGTTGCTCAACAAGGCTGTACGGGATGCTATCGAATACAATGGGCAGCATTCCGACTTCCCTTTAGAGTCTGAACAGATTGAATCCTTCATTTCGAAGAAGGTTCTGCTAGCACTCGTCTGGGCTCTTACTGGTGATTGCCCTCTCAATGACAGGAAGTTGTTCGGCGATGAAATTTGTGCTCTAGCCAACTTTGGATCTCCTCCTCTTGACGGTACCAGCTCACTCATTGACTTCGATGTGACTCTGCCTAAGTGTGAATGGGCTCCCTGGCAGAACCAAGTGCCTACTGTGGAGGTCAATACCCACTCCATCACTCAGACCGATGTCGTTATTCCTACTCTGGACACTGTTCGCCATGAAGATGTTCTTTACTCGTGGCTTGCTGAGCACAAGCCTCTGTTGCTTTGTGGTCCTCCCGGTTCCGGTAAAACAATGACTTTGTTCAGCGCTCTCCGCAAGCTACCAAACATGGAAGTTGTAGGCCTCAACTTCTCAAGCGCGACAACTCCTGATCTACTCATCAAGACATTCGAGCAGTACTGCGAGTATAAGAAGACATTGAATGGCGTGATGCTCTCCCCGACTCAGATTGGTCGCTGGCTTGTTGTCTTCTGTGATGAAATTAACTTGCCGGCACCAGACAAGTACGGAACTCAACGCGCCATTTCTTTCCTGCGTCAAATGGTTGAGCACAACGGTTTCTGGAGAACCTCTGACAAGTCCTGGGTTACTCTTGACCGCATTCAGTTTGTCGGCGCTTGTAATCCTCCCACTGACGCCGGACGTACTCCTATGGGTGCCCGATTCCTTCGGCACGCACCCCTCATCATGGTGGATTACCCTGGTGAGCTCTCCCTTAACCAGATTTACGGCACTTTCAACTCTGCTGTTCTCAAGATCGTCCCGTCTCTTCGAGGATATGCTGAGGCTCTTACTCACGCCATGGTTCGCTTCTACCTCGAGTCTCAGCAAAGGTTCACGCCAAAGATTCAACCCCACTATGTTTACAGTCCTCGTGAACTGACCCGCTGGGTCCGTGGTGTTTACGAGGCCATCCGTCCTTTGGAGACCTTGTCTGTTGAGGGTCTGATCCGAATCTGGGCCCACGAAGCTCTGCGTCTGTTTCAGGATAGACTGGTCGCTGAAGAGGAGCGACAGTGGACCGATGAAAGCGTGCGCCGCATCGCTCTGGAATACTTCCCCAACATCGACGAGGAGAAGGCCCTTGGAGGGCCTATCTTGTTCTCCAACTGGCTTTCCAAGAACTATGTTCCTGTCGACCGTGAGCAGCTAAGAGACTTTGTCAAGGCCAGACTGAAGACCTTCTGTGAAGAAGAGGTTGATGTACCTCTGATCCTGTTTAATGATGTGTTGGAGCACGTACTACGCATTGATCGTGTCTTCCGACAGCCTCAGGGTCATCTTATTCTGATTGGTGTCAGTGGCAGTGGCAAGACCACATTATCTCGTTTTGTGGCTTGGATGAACGGTCTCAAGGTTTTCCAGATCAAGGTACATGGAAAGTATTCTGCCGAGGATTTTGATGACGATCTTCGAGATGTTCTTCGACGATGTGGTTGCAAGGGCGAGAAGATTTGCTTCATCATGGACGAGTCAAACGTCTTGGATTCAGGTTTCCTGGAGAGAATGAACACTCTGCTCGCCAATGCTGAAGTCCCTGGTCTCTTTGAGGGAGACGAATATGCTGCACTCATGACAGCATGCAAGGAGGGTGCTCAACGACAAAATCTGCACCTTGACTCTCCCGAGGAGTTGTACAAGTGGTTCACGCAGCAAATTGTCAAGAACCTGCACGTCGTCTTCACCATGAACCCACCCGAAGATGGCCTTTCTTCCAAGGCTGCTACTAGTCCCGCCTTGTTCAACCGTTGCGTCCTCAATTGGTTCGGCGACTGGTCCGACCAAGCTCTCTTCCAGGTCGGTCATGAGCTCACCCAATCTATCGACTTGGACCGCAGCAACTTTGAGTGTCCTGATACTGTGCCTGTGGCGTATCGTGGCCTGCAGCTACCACCAACGCATCGTGAAACAGTTGTCAACTCCATGGTGTATATCCACTACTCTCTGCAGCGATATAACGAAAAGTTACTCAAGCAGCAGGGCAAGGTTACTTTCTTGACTCCTCGTCACTTCCTCGATTTCGTTGCTCAATACGTCAAGCTTTACAATGAGAAGCGAGAGGACCTTGAAGAGCAGCAACGTCATTTGAATGTTGGTCTTGAGAAACTCCGAGACACCGTCGACAAAGTTCGGGATCTTCGAGTGAGCCTTGCAGAGAAGAAGAAACAGCTAGAGCAGAAGGATGCGGAGGCGAACGAGAAGCTGCAACGAATGGTTGCTGATCAGCGTGAAGCAGAGCAGAGGAAGAGTACTTCGTTGGAAATTCAGGCTGCTTTGGAGAAGCAGGAGACCGAGGTTGCCTCGCGCAAGAAGGTTGTGTTGGAGGATCTTGCTAAGGCAGAACCTGCTGTTGAAGAGGCAAAGGCCAGTGTCAGCAACATCAAACGTCAACACTTGACCGAAGTCAGGTCTATGGGTAATCCACCTCAAGGTGTGCGGCTTGCTATGGATGCCGTTTGTACGCTGCTTGGTCATAAGATCAACGACTGGAAGGCTGTGCAGGGAATTGTGCGAAAGGACGATTTCATTGCCAGTATTCTTATGTTCGACAACGGCAAGCAGATGACCAAGGCCCTGAGAAACAAGATGCGCAACGACTTCTTGTCCAACCCCGAATTCACATTCGAAAAGGTCAACCGCGCCTCCAAGGCTTGCGGTCCTCTCGTCCAGTGGGTCAGCGCTCAGGTCAACTACTTTGACATTCTCGATCGTGTTGGTCCGCTCAAGTTCGAAGTTGAGCAGCTTGAGGAGCAGGCACTCAGTACAAAGGCCGAGGCCAAGGCTGTGCAAAACAACATTGAAACCCTAGAGGCTAGTATCAACACCTACAAGACCGAATATGCTGCGCTCATTAGCGAGACGCAAGCTATCAAGGCCGAGATGTCCAAGGTCCAGTTCAAGGTCGACCGCAGTGTCCGACTTCTTGACAGCCTGTCCTCAGAGCGAGTCCGTTGGGAAGAGGGCAGCAAGTCTTTCGAGATTCAAATCAGCACTCTTGTTGGAGATGTCCTTGTGGCTGCCGCTTTCTTGGCATACAGTGGTCTCTATGATCAGACTTTCCGAAAGTCAATGATGGATGACTGGTTTCATCAGCTTCATTTGTCTGGCATACACTACAAGTCGCCAAACCCCGTCACCGAATATCTGTCTACCGCAGATGAGCGCCTTGCCTGGCAGGAGAACACTCTTCCCGTTGATGACTTGTGCACTGAGAATGCTATCATTCTTAAGCGCTTCAACCGTTACCCTCTTATCATCGATCCATCCGGACGAGTTACCGAGTTCTTGCAGAGAGAATGCAAGGACCGCCGTCTGACGGTGACTAGCTTCTTGGACGACACCTTTACCAAGCAGCTCGAGAGTTCTCTCCGGTTCGGAAACCCGATTCTTATCCAGGATGCCGAACACTTGGATCCTATTCTCAACCATGTTTTGAACAAAGAATACCAGAAGACTGGTGGTCGTGTTCTCATCCAGCTTGGCAAGCAGGAAATCGACTTCTCGCCATCCTTCAGGATCTACCTTTCTACTCGCGATCCGTCGGCTACCTTCGCGCCTGATATTTGCAGTCGAACCACCTTTGTCAACTTTACGGTTACCCAGAGCAGTCTGCAGACACAGTCTCTCAATGATGTCCTCAAGTCTGAGCGTCCCGACGTTGATGAACGACGCTCAAATCTCATCAAGCTACAGGGAGAGTTCAAGGTTCATCTGCGACAGCTCGAGAAGCGCTTGCTTCAGGCTCTCAACGAGTCTCGTGGCAACATTCTCGATGATGACAACGTCATTGAGACTCTCGAGACTCTCAAGACTGAGGCTGCTGAAATTTCAGGCAAGATGAGCAACACCGAAGGTGTCATGGCTGAGGTTGAGGAGATCACACAACAGTACAGCATCATCGCTCGATCTTGCAGTGCTGTCTTTGCTGTCCTGGAGCAACTGCATTACCTCAATCACTTTTATCAGTTCTCGCTTCAGTACTTCCTCGATATTTTCCAGTCAGTATTACATGGTAACAAAAACCTGGCTGGCGAGACCAACCACAACATCCGGCGTGACGTGATTGTCAAGGATCTCTTTGTCAACACGCTCAAGCGGACTGCTCTAGGTCTGCTCCAAAGAGACCGCATCACCCTGGGAATGTTGCTTGCGCAAGCCTCGCCTTACAAGATGGACAAGTCATTAATCGACATTATCCTCGACAACCGTGTTGAGGATAGAGATATTTCATCAAACCCTGACGATCGGGAGAGTGCTTTTGCTCAGGCCAAGAAGATCAGTGTTCTCAAGGAAAAGATTGATGCAATCCCTGCTGAGGACTGGAACAAGTTCTTTGCAGAAGAATTGGCTGAGAACGCAGTGCCACAGATATGGGATGAGAAGACTGAAGCTGTGGACCAAGCACTGTTGTCCCTCCTGCTCATCAAGCTCTTCAGGATGGATCGATTTGTTCCCGCCGCAGAGCGTTTCGTAAGTCAGGTCTTCGGCTCTGGTATCTTCGATGTCGTGGAGGATCTGAAGGAGACTGTCACTCAAGTGTCTGCCACTCTGCCAATTTCTCTGGTATCTAGTCCCGGCTTCGACGCCAGCTATAAGGTGGATAACTTGGTCGAGAGGATGCGCGTTAAGTGCACCAACATTGCCATGGGTTCCAACGAAGGTCTCGCCAGCGCCGACAAGGCGATCAGCAACGCCGCTCAAACTGGCTCTTGGGTCCTGGTCAAGAACGTACACTTGGCTCCAACATGGTTGCAGAGCTTGGAGAAGCGTATGGAATCGCTCAACCCTCATTCCGACTTCCGCCTCTTCCTTTCCATGGAGTCGAGTCCCAAGATTCCAGTCAACTTACTCCGAGCTTCTCGCGTACTTATGTACGAGCAACCTGCTGGTGTCAGGGCTAACATGAAGGATTCCATGTCATCCTTATCCACGCGGGCTACTAAGAGCCCCGTAGAAAGGACCCGACTGTATCTGCTTTTGTCCTTCTTGCACGCTGTTGTTCAAGAGAGATTGCGGTACGCGCCCAACTTAGGTTGGAAGGGATTCTGGGAATTCAACGATAGTGATGTAAGTTGTCCTTGACTGAAACCTTCCCGAATACCTTAGCTAACAGAATACAGTATGAATGCTCTGCTTTCATTGTCGATACTTGGGTTGATAGCGTCACCGGTAACCGAACCAATATTGCTCCTCAGAACATACCTTGGGAGATGCTCCGCTATATGGTAACCGAGACGTATGGTGGCAAGATCGACGACGAGGGAGATTTCAGACTTCTTTCTCAGCTTGTTACATCTTTCCTGACCCCCGCTGCCTACGAAGTCGACCACAAGCTTGTTGATGGACCTGACGGTGGCCTCGTTGTGCCCTCTGGCACCAGTCTCCAAGACTTCAACGCTTGGATTCATCGCCTTCCAGAGCGCGAGCCGCCCACATACCTTGGCCTTCCTGCCAATGCCGAGAAGCTGCTCCTTGGCGGGCTCGGTCGAAGCTTGGTCGGAAACCTGCGCAAGGTTACGGAGCTACTCGACGAAGGCGAGCAGCTGGTGACGGAAATTTGAGAATAAAGATAAGAATACAACACGATGTGAAGGACTTAGGAGAAGATGGCTGAGATATTGGCTCGATACATTGTATGATGATCACTTCACTCGTTTCATGTTACAAAGATCCTCCAGCGTCTTTGCCTTTTCATTTGCTTTATTAGATGTGGCATCGAGTATGACGCGCAGAGGAGAAAGATGTTGATACGGCGGAGGATTACTTTTGCTTATACCCCCCTGCATTACATAGACTGGGTCTGTTTTTGGTCTATTTTGTTTAATTGTATTTTATCTATTGATGTGAACAAGAATTGGATTCGCTGCGCTATGTATTACGTGCTATAACATGTGCTATGTTTCGACCGTTTTGTGGTGGTTGTACTGTAGACCGAATATTCGAGGCGTGTCCATACAGACAAATGAAGCGCAACGTTGATAACAAAAAAAACCCAAGAAATAAGAACGCCTTGAAAAAGAGAGGGAAGAAGTCGCGCATAAGAGGCAAGTGGCTTCTAGACTGGTTAAGTATGTAATTAGTTGAAGAAGCTCATCTGGGCATTCATATCAATATCGTCAAAACTGCAAAAGCTCATGTCTGCAACACCACCAGGCTGGCTCTCGGCGGGGTGCGGCAGTTTGATTCTGAGCATCTCTGAGACATATCTGCGCAGCTGTTGCTGGACGCAAGACTCGAATGACTTTTCGTCATCGCCTGGATTGACCAACTCGTTCATCCACTCGAATTTGTTGAGAAAATCGATCCAGAGTTGGGACTCGTCGAGTTCAAGTAGATTCTTAGCGCCGTCGGCCGCATGCTCAAGTAGCCGAGCATCAGAGACGAGGCTATCCGAAGATGCGGTCTTGGCGCAAATCATCCAAGACAGGGTTACGAGGAGTTCTGATGGGGGGATGCCAAATGCTGATTCGCACTGAGTATACCACTCAGGGGCAGATTTGGCCCGTACCAAATGCACCATAACGCCCCAGAGGGTGCAAAAGACTCTGATGTTGTGCCACCAGCAACGCATATCAGGACTGGGCTCTACCGGAGCATCCTGCAAGGCCATGGGATGGTTTAGTCTGAGCTGTTCCTCACACCATTTAACGCAAAGATGCAGCGGCGACTGGATCCCGTCGCGAAGGGCTTTCATGAAAGGCTGTCTCTTGATGAACTCATTCAAGAGGTGCTCTGTCATGAATTCCGGAGGGTTCGACTCGTCGAAGAGCTCGTCATAAATCTCAAACCCGTAATTGAGAAAGAAGAAAGCTACGAGGTCAATGGATGAATAGTTGTGAGGAATCCTGACAAGCGATTGGTCGTTACCGATGATGTGTTTAATGTTGTCACGGACCTGGGCAATAGAGCTTGACTTGTCTGCCTCTTCATCATGACTCCCCACATATGCCTTGAGCATTGACAGGACGAATGGAGACTCCGAGTTATCCTCCATCATTTCTTGAGGCCATTCGTTTGAAAGGATCTCCCTGGCGCTGCGGGCATTGTCTGGTCTGCCAGCGACTCGGGCGCAGCAGGTGGCAATTAATTTGCTAGTTGCAGGAAGAGACTGTTGAGACTTAGAGAGTGACTTGTAGAGGTCTGAGTATAAGACAAAGGCATTTGTGTCGTCGAGCATGGCGGCACAAAAGTCGGCAGCAAGTTTTTTTGCTTCTTCATCAGAACCAGTTCCCCAAGGGTATTGAATAATGCGGCCTTGAAATTCAAAGGGCGAGTCATAGTCCATGCCGTCTAAGCCAGTGGTGGTCATGAAGGTGTCTTCATCGGGCAAACCCAGGAGGGACTGTTGGTTGAAGCAGCGGGAGTCTCGGTCCAAGTCAGCAAAGGCATCACCAAAGTCCATTGACTCGTTGTCGATAGCTGATAGGGCACTCGGAGATGCCTTCTTTTCACTCGCATTATACTTTTTGATTCCCCATTTCTCGAATCGGTAGCCATACTGACGCTTACTGTTGGAGGTCAGTTGGCTGGCAAAGTTGAGAGATCTCATCTCGACATACCTTTGGACAATGTGGTGGCGCCTTTCCATGATATTCATGACAACGCTGAGAGTGTAGTTCTTATAGAGATGACAAAGATATGGTTTGAACTTCTCCCAGGTTTCATCGTTCATGCGCGTTGTAGGCTTATGCTTCTCTTCAGCCCCCCTTGAATATGATCTTTCCCTGTATTCCATGATTATTTTTTTGGGTCTGTAGATAGTTTTTCAGATGTAAGGGAACGGAAGAGAATGACAGTCCCTCACGCATGGGAGTAGCCTGCCCCTTTTAAGGCGAATATGATTGCACTTTCAGACTCTCGCTGAAATTGCCTCGGGGAGCGCCTCGTTGATATGGGGCATACGATGCCGTTGCTCTTTTCATCCATCAACAATTGAGTGTAACTTGGCAATATTGTAATTTCAAACCCCCAGAGCAATAGCTAAGAGCCCAGTTTGATTGGCCACCATGCTGCTGCTGGGCTGTGCATCAGCTTGGTTGCATTAGGCGGGCCAAGTTGGCGTACGAGCTGGGGAACGTCAGCAAAAGCAACATCGACAAGCCTAGCACAGCCTACTGTAGGTCTAAGCCGTTTCTCGAAACAAGATGGAAATTCCAAAACTCATTGCGTAGCGCCATGTACCGTACCTTGCTTAGGTTCTGTAGCCCATCGGCACCCAACAACGCCCAACAACCACGGCTTTTTGAGGCCCTCCCTGGCTTATAATCACGGCATTGGGCATATGTTCCTCTGATCTGGCCTGTAGTTGGTCAGAGTTGGCGTGACACGGTCCCCAACCTGGTCATGATGTTGCAAGATGCACCTGAGCCTTGGGCAAGCGTGCATTTGCGTCTAGGATCCATCATCTTCAACAGCACTTCCAACATCCAATTCCGAAAACTTGGGTTCTTTTAAAGGGGTTTCTGATCCCCCTAAATCTCATATTCATCTGTCATTGCCTGCTCATTACGTTCTCATACTATGCAATCATCGTTAGCACCATATCAGGCAGAGAGCATCATGAGCGACGATTATTATAACTCGTGGGTAGAACCCAGTGAATATCCGCGGATACCCAACGTGTACGAGCCAATCCAGAACTCCCGAATTTCCGGTCCTTGCGACTATCAAGACAAGAAAGAGTCCACTGAGGTTCATATAAACTCACAAAACGAGCATCGCTCGTCTTGGATGAGTCGCAGTATCCGTTCGAGCAACGAGCAACCGCGCGATGAGCTCACTGAGAATCCCACAAATTGTTCTATTGCTGTACATCTTGGAAGCAGCTACAGGAGGGACAACTATGCCCTCAAGGCAAAATTCAAGAGGGCGTCTGGAGATTGGCGATCCTCTCAACGAAATACGGATTCTATCGAGAAAAGACGAGCGAGACGGGAGGCGAGCTTTGAGAAGTGGAAAGATGCAGGCGACAGGCTCTTCTGCCACTCTAGCAGGTTCCGGCCATGACTCGGTTCAGTTGCAAGAGGAACCTAGCAAGGATCAACATTTCAATTCGTATAAAAGATTCGAAACTGAGCAGTTGTTGAATTGGTCAAGTTTTGCTGGTCGAAAGTTGTATGCTCATGCTTTTATGAGAGGGCAGGTAAACTTGTCTGCTTTTATCACCTAGTCGGGTTCTGAATGGGTACGTTTAAAGCAATTGCCTTATCCGACAGTAGGATAATAGATCCAACATAGTACTTATCGGCCTCCACGTGGTTGCCCGTATGTTCATCTGTGTATTTTGATGATTATACTGGCAATATATCAGAGGACAATGAGTCCAGTCGAGTAAGGTGCTGTACTGTACTGCACGCTAAAGGGGCAGAGATGCGGGTGTGCGAGCATGGACGAAATGATAATCGGCGTTCATGGTGATGATGGTGGTAGACTAAAACACGATGCAGACCATGAGTTGGGTACTTAGTGTATACATGTGCAGTACATGCTGTGAGACTTGCGGAGGGAGGGGGGACCCTTTGAACAGGTGGGCAGTCTTGTATTCTATCGCATCCGCAGCAAAAAGCTGGAGAGAATGTTGAAAAGCAGAGTGAAAAGAAGAATTACCTACCTAGGTACCTAGTTAGTGACTACCTAAGGAAGACATCAACGACCTGAGCTTGCACGTGGAATAAAATATCGACAGGAAGCAGGAAATACATGCCCGAGTGATAGAAATCTCGGTGAGCATTGGAGGGCAGTTCCATACGCCTAGAACACTACTACCTGCCGACTGCGAAGATCTGTTGGGATAGAGGAAGGTCATCCGGTTTAGGAATCTATTGTGGTTACCTCCTTAAAGTACTTCGCTTCGCCGTTAAAGAACACCCACAGAGGATTCTATTCTGTATCTTCTGGCCTCTTTGCCGAAGTCCATCGATAACAGGCATTAACAAGATAAATTCGAGAACTTACTTGGATATTTTCTATCTTTCCTCATTAGCTTATCTGCATAAATGTGTTCTACAAGTCTCTTTGTTTGTCAGCAGGAATTCAACCAGGGTAGGAACAGATCAAGCTTAGGGAAACGTCAGTTCCAAAGCGGAATGATCTTATCATGGAGCAAGTGTAGAAGAGCCAATCATGAGCTGTTCAGACTTCCCCGGTCAGTCCAAATGCAGGCTCGTGCAGACAGGCAGGACCTCCACTCCACGGGCTACCACCGGGTATAAAAGGTCAATCAATGGAACTTACGGCTAATGTAACTTTGCTTCCCATGGACGCCTTAGCAGATAGGTAGGTACCTTAACCATCGTGTCCAGTACCTTGAATCAATTGCCATGAAAGATGCGATGCTGTGCTCATAAGGTTTTTTAGATTGGAAACACCTCCAGGTACTCATCCGGGGGCAGAGGCAAGATTGTCGAATCCAAGCCCCCCTCGTACAGTTACGTAGGCGGTTGCAGCGTGTACCTCTCCTGCCACACCAAAACAGACCAAAATCGAGATGGTCACCAACTTGAACGCCTCAAAGCCAATGACAGCCCGACCTCTATTTATTTCCCGGCAGTCCTTTTGACTGATCCATCACTTTAGCGCCCTTTTAGCGAGGTCATCTGGTTCAGCAAGGCACTTCTGTATCAAAGAGATGCGCTGCGCTGCTCTGAACAAGGCAAGATTCAACTGGGACATGGTCTGAGGCTGTGAGGAGAAAGTCATGCGCATCGTCATCAGCCATTCGCTGCCACGAATCCTTTTTGACGTAGTGAAACAAGCCGCCTTCTGCATCCAAGCATTTATGTGTCTATGTTAGCTCTTATTTATACCTGCGTACAGTACCTTGACAAGAGGCACTTGCTTATATACACATGCCCGTGGTGTGACATCAACTTCATCCGTGGCTGTTTCCAGGATCCATTGATCTTCCCCCTCCTTGGCGGCCCCCCCCCCCCCA
>JAJJWN010000103.1:45572-98550 GCA_021655885.1 Fusarium abutilonis | reverse complement strand
CCCCCCCCCCTTTGGATGATCTGTTATCTCGACGCCCTCTCGACGACGCTGCTTTGATTGTGAAACACCGTTGCAAATCAGACAGGTACTGCTCTCCATGTTCTCAAACAATGTTTGCTGGTTTGGTTGGTCTAGTCCTCGGCGACCACTCGGCCGCCTTGAATCCGCATCTTGTCTCTTTTCTCTTTATCCTTCTTTTTCTTCTTCTTAGCATTTCTTCAGCTGGCAAGCCACTACAATCATCCCCCCCTTCCTGAAAAGTCCAGGGCAGGAAAAGCTGAATCCTCAGTCTCTGGAGCCCTGTCCAGTGTCCACGAGGGAGGCCATCAAAGAAAAAGCAATCAAGAAGCCTTGTCTACTTCATGCCCCCACCAAAGGCATGTGCCGGCCTTCTCTTGCAGATCATCAAGTCGGAATGCCGGATCCAAACCGGTCCCGGAGTCTTCAGACGCCAATGCCGTGTGTATCCCTTCAGCTGATCGATTTAGGCCTTCCAACCATTGCTCCAAGTGGAACAATGCTACTAATCATGTATGACGGGTCGTTTTCCATCTGCATTGTGGATCGCCATCGCAGGAATCAACCTTGTTTCCAAAGGGATGGGTTGTTTCGGCGTTGCTTGTTCGCGTTGTCATCTCTTCTCTCCTGGCGATCCTTCGCATCTGGACCCGGGTATCGTGAATCTATCTTGCGTCGGGCTGATGCTCGGTATGATCTCCTGCCAAGCAATGACGGGTCATGATTTCTAAAACACCAGTATCGACGATAGAGCTGCAGACACGAGACATGGGCAGAGTCTTGACGCCCAGCATCCCAATGGGACGGATCAACTTGCTTTTTCCAGTCTAGGCTTGCCTGCCAGTCTCGATTCGATTCCTCTGAGGCTTGCCTAAGATCTTGAAAGGGGTTTTGGAGTCGCGTGACCGTTGACTCTGCAAGTCCGATATGACACCAGGATCGCCGTTGTCTTGAGGGAACAGGTCTTAATCGTTGTCATAGTAATGAGACTCGCCACGTAGGGCGCGGAATTGATTCGGTGCATGCCCTCTCATATTGATTGCGGGGCTTAGGTATGTTTCCCAGCGGCTAAAACTCCAAACGACTGCCGTTGCAACGACTGTGTGAGACTTGATGGTTTTGAGTGTGCTAAGTTCAGCAACGTCGCCAGCCATCGATCGATATAGTGAGATGTGACACACATCGTAGGCACCACTTGTGAGAGCTCATAATACGAAGCAACGAGAAGTCTCAGAATAGCTCAACACCGAGCCAGAACTTGTCTGGAGCTTTGTAAGCGCCTTGGAACAAGCATCATGTGATGGTCATGAATTTTAAGAGCAGCGTCATGGAGCTGTAGGGAGACTTTGCCCCAAGTAATATTCGCCGCATTCATTACCTACCCAAGGTGATCTGTAAGATTGGAGATTGAGGAAACAATCTCTGACTTGTTGAAGTATGTATTGAAGCAGAATGTGGGACTCTTGAAGTTGGCTTGGTCAGCCCTATCAGGCACTATCAACTTCGAATTTGGTCGGCGCCGGCCTAAGAATGGGAGCTGTCATTTCAAGTGGAGGGCCAGATTCCTGGAGTCTGTTGTTGGGTTTAAATTCCTTTTGGCTTTTCATGCCTCCTTGGGCTTTTCCTAGATTGGGTATCCTCATTGTTGTTGACTTTGTATCATGACTTTCTTGCTGACCAAAGGGGCCATCCCGAGGACATACACGATCGTCATTTGTTAAAGGACACGATAGTAGGCCTTGCATTGGCTATTCTGTGATGATGCTGAGCAAGCTTGTTTGATCGCCTTAGGAGGTTGTCAAGTGGTGAGATAGATTGAGCCAGAAAAGTCGAGGCTGAAAGACCTTGTTGATCCGGGGCCCGACTGAGATTAAACCCTGATGATCGGCTGATCTCTCATGTTGGAGGCTGACTTGAAACCAAGTATAAGTTAGAGGCTGATCGAAAGAAAGATGTGCATCTGCCTATCCATTCCTAGATTGTAAAAGACCGCCTCACTCTTCTCAACCCAGTGTGATCTCTCGTGTTGATGCCAGCTGAGGTGGCTGGGCGGCTATGGACTAGGTCCCTTAATCGTTATCTTTCTATCCTCTTAACAGAGAACATTAAGACTACTTCGGATTCAAGAAGCCGTAATTTGCATAGTGTGGCATTCATCCAAAATCCAGAAATACATACTTTCATGTTGATGCCACCAATGTCACATTCACTTACTGTGTTGGTTGTCACCATCCCGTATGTCCGTCTTTGAGGCCCCACCACTGACCATGGCAAGGCGGACAACTCCACGCAGATAGTGAGTGGGCTCTCAGCGGCTCCCAGTCCATCACCCCCGCGGGATGGGGGATGGGGGATGCAGCTCGGCAGCGACGGTCTAGGTTGGGTCTGTGCTGATTTAAACGATTGGTGGTGGAGTCGTGTTTGATCTTCAGCCTTGTGAGCTTGATGGTGACATGATACCTGTAGAAATGAGCCGAAGAATAGGTAAAGTAGATAAGGTACTGATCAGACATATTGAATTTGATGCATCCACTTGTCTGATAGAAAATTAGAACGCCTCGGCCAGTTAACAAGAACAGGTATCCTTTAGATATCAACAAATAGAGCCATGACACTGTATCCACATATAGAACCTCCAAAGTACGATCCCTTGTTCAACATCAACTGTGCGTCTCCAATTCGCAGAACCATCCAGGCAACAACAGCCAATAAAATTGTTTTTTTCAGCTTGTGAGGCACTCCAAACCCTCCAATGTGCCATTGATCCGTGGCAGTGCATGAGGCAACTGCTCTTTGCAGGGAAAACTGGCGGGAGACAAGGGATATTAACGGGGAACAAGGCGGAATATGTGGAGAGAGGCTGGTTAGAGACTCCACTGTGTTTTTTGTTGTTGAATTGCTGAGGAGATCAAGCTCCATCGTGAACAGACCGGGTGACTCTTTGAAAGCTTCAAGGTTGTATCTCAGGGTCAATACTTTTGAGGCTTGTTTCGTGCCTTTGAGTCTGCACCATTTTGTAAGCTGTTTCAGGTATCATAGCTAAAGCTACAAGTACCCCGCGACGCAGTCATGCCCCGTCTTACTGTACTGTACTGTACCTCCCGCTTGTGTGCAAAGGGAAGCCAGACAACAGCAAGAGCTAGGTAGGTACTGTACTTGTCAGCCCAGGCAAGTGCAGGCGGCGTCCGAGAGTACACGGAATCATTGGCTGCCTACACTTGCCGCCAGACTCAACTTCAGACGTGTCCGAGTCAAAGGGCAGGTGCAGGCAGCTACTGAGGTCTGTTGCCTCAGCCTTAATCTAAACCTTTCATCAACCTTTTCTCTCCTCCTCCTTCCCCTCCTCCCCAACATCTTACTTTTCAAATCTTACCTTGGTAGATTTTGACCTTGACTATCTCATTATCTTTCATATCTCTTAAGCCGACTTCACAGTCCTCTCTTGTGCATCCCATCCCAATCTCGACGCTCGCCTTCTTGACCTGTCTCGTCGCACGCCATTTCGATTCTATTTCCACAACCGTACTCCATTCCGTTGACTGTTTGCTCTCCGCATTCTCGCCCCGCCCCCGCTCCGGCTGTCGCATCCGTCGCATCCGTCCATCTTGTTACATCGCCGAACCTCGTGTACTCATCGCTTTCCAAGCTTCTGCTGTCGCGTGTTTGCGTGCCCCCTGCTAGTTAGCTAGCTCTTCCAAGCTCGATTTACGAGCTGTAGCTTTATCTTAGAGCAAAACAAACCAACTCCAATGCAATGATGGAGCTTGAATTCACAGATCTCAACTTTTCTGTCAGTTGGCTACTGGGTCTCAAGCCCAAATCTACGTATCCTTCATGGGCAAAGCTCTACATGACAGATGAGCCCCAGTTCCTCGTGAGCCATCTTCTTGGCCTTGTTCCCACTTCCACTCCCACTCGCAATCGCAATCGCAATCGCAAATCTCGCCGGCCGAGAAAGAGACGCAATCGTACCAAGACTGTAGTTCAACACACAGAATCTGTCGATGAGAATCAAGATGCAGTGGATCAAAATGTGGACATGTTTGGCCTTGGGAAGTTGTATGGCGACTTCCCCTATGAAACTGATGATGAATCCGAGTCGGAATTCGAGGATGCCCCAGTTGTGGAAGCGGAGCCTCCCGTGTTGGCAGAGCCAGGATTTCTGGATCTTTGCAAAAGAATGGAAGAGTTTTTGGACGAGATTGAGTATGTACGCTTAAAATTGCATGTTATCCGTACTAATGGTCCCAGAAAATCGCAGCAGGAAGATGCTGACGAAGCCGATAACGAATCGATTGATGGCCTGGAACCCGAGAACTGTCAAGACGAATCCCCCTCGAGGCTTGAATGGCTACGGCAGAAGGAGGTGGAAAAGGCAGAAAACAAATATCTTGACCGAATCATGTCTTTGCCAGGCTTGGAAGAAGCCAAGGCTTTCTTTTTACACGCAAAGGCCAAAGTAAAGGCCTCTCAAAGAAGAGAGACTGACTTTAAAAAGGAAAACTTTGATGTTGTCTTTATGGGCAGCGAAGGAACAGGCAAGACGATGCTAGCCCGTCTCTATTCCAAATTCCTCCAATCTCTTGGTGTTGTCAAGAAAAATGGCGTTTTTACTGGAATCAACAGGTTCTCAGCCTATAACATGTCAAAGACATCGACTCTTAGCACCATTCACAGCACCTGCAATGCCTGTGGCGGTTGTGTAAGCCATTCTCCCCAGTCCGAGTTTTAATCGCTAATGCATCTAGATCGCCATTATCGAACATGCTCATCTTATGAATAGCGACGAGTGTAACCTCTGGAGCTTTTATGTTCGCTCACAAGACCTGCCTGGCAAGGTGGTCATCATTCTGGCTGGTAATGGCGAATGGGGCCTGTCCGATCAACTTGGGTACAGCGCTGAAGTTGCAAACCACTTTCCTGTTCTAAAGCTGCCCAACTATACCGCACAAGAGCTGAAGATGGTATTCCATGGTATGATGCGGAAGTGGTTCAAGAATAAGATGGAAGTTGAGGGCGGCTATGATGGCCTTTATGTCAAAATTTTAATCCGTCGAATTGTCCAGGGCGCGAATGACAAGACCTTTGGCAACATTTGGCCTGTCAGAAAGGCTTTTCTCGAAGCCTGCAGACGACAAGTTGGACGTTTCGTTCAGGCTCGCAAGGATGGGAATTATTTGGAAGATTTCAAGATGACCAAAGAGGACCTCCTCGGCAACAAGCCCTCACTCGGCCCTGACAAGAGCCCTGCCTGGAAAGAGCTTCAGAATCTTGTTGGATTAGGCGATGTGAAGGAAGCAATTCTTTCTGTGGTGAACCAAGTGAACCAGAATCACATCCGGGAGATGCGTGGAGATGATCCCCTACACGTCTCACCAAATCGCGTTTTCTTGGGAGCTCCTGGCACCGGCAAGACCACCGTTGCAAAGCTTTATGGCAGAATTCTGGCAGACTTTGGCCTTTTGTCAAAAGGTGATGTCATTATCAAGAGCCCAGCTGACTTATTGGACCGTTATATTGGTGGTTCTGAAAATAACACCCAGGAAGCACTGCGAGAAGCAAAGGGCAGCATTTTGATTATCGACGACGCTCACATGCTTGATCCAGGTACCAACGGTAGCAGTGGTAGCTCAAAAAATGGCGATTTTAGGGGCGCCATCATTGATACTATTGTCGCCGAGGTCACTGGTGCTGCGGGAGAGGATCGGTGTGTCATTCTCTGCGGGTACCCTGAGCAGATGAAGGAGATGTATGCCAATGCCAACCCCGGTCTGGCGCGGAGGTTTCCTCTAGATACGGCGTTCATGTTTGAGAACTTTAGTGAAGAAACCTTGGGCAAGGTTCTCGACCTCAAGATGGTAAACCAGAAGCTGGTGGCCACCGATAAGGCTCGAGAGGTTGCCATGGAGGTCTTGAAACGAGCCTCTGTCCGGCCAAACTTTGGCAACGGGGGCGAGGTAGACAATTTGTTGTCCAAGGCTATACTGGCTCGTCTCCGTCGTGTTGCGAAAGAGAGGACATCTGAAGACGAGGATCTGGATGTTCTTCCTCTGGAGCCGCAGGATTTTGATGCCGACTATGACCGTTTATCGCAGGCCGTGGCGAATACTCGAGCCCTATTCGAGGAATTCGTTGGCTTCGAAGAAATCATATCCAAGTTCGAGTCGTACCAATACATGGTACAAGGCATGCGACTGCGCAACGTCGACCCAAGACCCTATGTGCCCTTTACCTATGTCTTCAAGGGGCCGCCTGGAACTGGCAAGACATCGACCGCACGGAAGCTCGGCCAGATATTTTATGACATGGGCTTGCTCTCCGCTCCTGACGTTATAGACGTGTCGGCATCACAGCTTATCGGCGAATATTGTGGCCAAACTGGTCCCAAGACACGTCGCCTACTCGAGTCCGCTCTTGGTAAAGTGCTTTTCGTCGATGAAGCATATCGCTTGGCCGGTAGCCGTGGTTCGTTTGCTGAAGAGGCAGTCAGTGAGCTTGTGGATGCTGTGACAAAACCACAATTTGCCCGCAAGCTTATCGTTGTTCTGGCTGGCTACGAGGAAGACATGGATCGTCTTTTGCGTAGCAACCAGGGAATCAAGAGTCGATTCGCAACCGAGTTCACTTTCCGCCCCCTTCGAATTGAGCAGAGTATTGAGCAGCTACGGCAAGTTGTCGGAAAGGTGGGTATCACCATCCAGCCCACGCCTGAAATGGAGACCAATACGCGCACATCTCTATTCTCTCTCTTACAGCGTCTGAGCAACGACAAAGGTTGGGCTAGCGGCCGTAGTATCGAAACTCTTGGTGAGCGGCTGATCGGACACATATTCAAGGAGTGCGCCATCAAAGGCTATACGGGCAAAGACCTCATCGTTTCAGGCCGTGAACTAGTAACCATCCTGGGGCAAGCATCTGGCGTCCCTTATGTTGGTATCAAGATGCGAGGCGGGCAGATTCCTATGGGTGCCAAGGTGATGACTCTCAAAGATCTAGAGACGTCGGAGTAAATCTGAGCAAGCGAAGTTAAGCATTTGTGTTGAATCTAGTCAGTCCTGGACAAGATGGCGTATTCAAGGGTTGAACATTATGAGCATTGAGACATGAGGTTGAGATGGAGTTTTGGGGTTTTGTTGCTCTTGTCTCGGTCTAAATCACATTAGCAAGGAGCGAGTTTTGATGAGTAATGACAATAGCTTTATTCAAGTGTTGGGTATCTCCGTCCAAGTGTAATGTCTAGCAGACTCGATTGTTTCCTGATACCAAATCGGGAACAGTATCGTTATACACCTCAAAAATTCCACCAAGATGTTTTACTCTTGCCTTTTTTTTTTTGGCCCGATGTTGTGTATATACAAGCTTACTCATTCGTCATGCTTTGCCTCAGCCGACTTTGTCTAGTATGGCCTGGAGCGGTGGATGTGGCCCTACTAGGGCTGTCATCTTTGTCCGACCTTGGCGATTTCGATGCACGAGTCTCGACGGCGATGGCACGGCGTTTAGAACCGCTTCTAGGAGGGGTTGATCCGGGTGTAGATGGTGTCCGACTAGGACGGGATCGACTTTGTGAGTTTCGTTCGCGTAGAATTTCCGAGGCGACTGACGTTGTCTCGGATTCAATGTGAACGGAAGGAGAAACTTCAACTCCCATCCGTACTGGCGCCACGGAAGACGTGGTGGATGTAGCAACCCCCTGAACTTGACGCTCATCCGCAAGACTCTGCGCCCATGCCTCGCGAAACACGGCACCTAAGCTGACGGCCACTTCGCGGGCGACGCTGTTACCCACAATCCTGTACTGGTCCGATGGAAGTCCAAGCAAGACCTCGTGATCGCGGAATCCCTGGGCCCGTCGCGCTTCCATGATGGTTAGAACGCGGTTCTCACGCCAGTGTAATGTTCTGCCCTTTTTTGCATCGCTGGGGCTTTGACTAGTGACAATGGTCTCGATGAGACGGTCTGGACGTTGCCGACCGTAGGCATTGGACGCTGGCCTAGTGCGGTTCAAGGAGCTACCCGTGTTGTCCGGAGGAAAGGCGAGGCGTTCGGTGGGCGTGAGGACCCCTGAGCCGGCCTTCTTACGATCGAGTCCATACCATGCTTGAGCAAAGTTCATGCCCCATGGTTGAGTAGGAATGAGGGAGATCTTGTTACGCAGGTTAGTCGTGATGCCGATTGACACACGGTGGTCGGGGTATGGGACGCATATGTCCGGTTTCGAGTCGTATACGCGTAGTAGGTCAGCTGTAGCAGCACGGGCAGATACAAATTCGAATGGCGTAGCAATGGGCATGATGCGCTCAGCCATAGGCTCGCCGGTAGGTAGATTGCCAAGGCCGACGGGCTTGGTATGCTCAGGATGAGCGTGTGTAGGGTGCGGACGACGAGGGAGTCGATGACCTGGAGCAGCAAAGGCGAGGAACACGCGAGAACGACGCTGAGCCGAACCACAGGAACAAGCGTCAAGGAAGAAGAAATGTGCTTGATAGCCAAGACCTACAACGGCGCAGATCAGCTGACTGAAAACATCTTGATCACGGTTGGCCTTTCGCTGGACAATGCCAGGAACGTTCTCGAGGAGGCCATATCGTGGACGGTAGAGGTCGATGAAGGATCCAAAAGCGGCAACAAGGGACTGATTCTTGCGCTGAGCTACAGTCGTCTTGTCGTTTGTCAATAGGGAAAAGCCTGGACAAGGACTGCCACCTGAAATGAAATCAACGTCTCCAATCGGAGGGACGTTGTCTGCGAACTTGCCCTCGATGGCCAGACGTTGCAAATCATCTATCGAACCGAGAAAAGGTGATGTAGCCCCAGGGCCTGAAGTGTTGGCCATGTATGTATGCATAGCCTTTTCATTGTAATCATTTGCCCAGTGCATCTCAATACCACCTCCGTCTTCTAGTCCACGCCCAAAGTTGCCGCCACCACAGAATAGATCCAGACCTCGAAGTCGTTGAATAGGTTCGGATGGATCATACCCCTGTTGTAATGATGTGGGAAATGTCCCAAGAGGGAGATACGACTTAGCGCCAGTCTCATTAGGGACCTCCTCATGTGTGATGTAGAAGAAGCCGCCTACCCCATCTCGGTCATAAGGTGCTGGTATCGTTTCTCCGGCTTTGAAGAAGCGCACGTAGCATGGCTCGAGTATACGCCGTTTCTTGACCTCGATGAGATTCTCGCTGTATACCAGCTCGTTTGGTCGAGCTTTTGTCGCCTGAGAATCAACTTGGTTTCGTCTCAGGAGCTGTCGAAACCGGTATATCCCGCTGCCATCCTCCTCATAGAAGGTGACAAATTCGCATGGCTCAGATCGACCACTGGCCTTATCGAGCATTACCAGCCGAGTCTCACCAGGTTGATAATCCGGCAGTTGAGGTATCTTGCGTGCGTGGGAGCAACGCAGATGATTCTTCTCAAGGGTCATCCATTTGCGTTCAGTGCATATATACGTCTGACGGCAAAAGAACTCGGCCTTGGTTGCAGATGTTCCGCCAAACTCTACATTGTGCACACCCGAGACTTCATCTTCGCTAATCTTTGCGGTTTCACCACAAGAACAATGGTCTGAAAGGAACAGTTCGTTGTTCCAGGGGTACTTCATCAAACCACAGAGGGTGTCGACGGGCCGATAGTACCAGATTACATCAAAGGAACGACGACCACGTTTATCAACATGTACGTCTTGCACAAGGGCAAGCCAGCGGTCAACATCGTGAAACCCATGCGAGATGTCGCGCTGCCATTTTGTACCAGACTCTTCAGCATCTCGCTCTGTCGAAATGGTGTCACCAAGCTGGATGTCTTGAATTTGTTGTTTTCCAGCTGTCGATATGTCTTTGGCATTCTGGTGGACTGGCGCAGGAAGTTCGAGATGGCGTTTTTGAATCAGTTCATTTTGACGAGATTGTGTCTTTTCGCTCAGTGACATGGCCTTAAGGCGATCACCAAAAGGTAGATGGTTAAAGCAGTCGTAGATGTACTGCGTAACAACAGTTGGTGGAACGTTATTTGCGTTCTTCGGTTCGGTTTGCATTTGAACAGTTTCCTCGAGGCTGTCTGCGGGGGACTCAGTTCGGTTCTTCGACTTTCGCTCTGTCCTTTGACGCTTCCTCTCGTTCTCTTTCGGAATCCCTTCATATCGTCGAAACTCCCATATCTCCGCCCATAGAGTGTGTTTATATGTCTTATCATATCCCAACACGCCAACGGCTTCTTTATGCAAGAACGCCAGGTTTGCGACTATGGACGTTCGGAAGTCCTCACTTGGATGCTGTTCCCTCCAAGAGATAAATGTCGTCTCTATTTTGTGCGTTTTGGCAAGCCATTTACTGAATGCTAAACGGAAATGAAAAATCGTTACATCCTTGCTGCTTTCTCCCATCACCTTAAGATAGTCGACGAAATGCTTTGCCAGGTCAGCCACCCATAGGAATGGATTGAAGAAACGACGATACTCTTTGGCAGGCCGATTCAAACGGTAGTATATCTCACGCTTGGAGTTCAAGGCTGACAGAACCCAGATCTTGTCGCTGACTGTATGCTTAGATAGAGTGCCATAATTCCCGATAGGGAGCGCGCCAATGCGTACGTGGCAGACAAAGAAGGACTTGTTCCCAGCACTCAACTTACCGTCAAAGAAAAAGTTGCTGAACCCCGTCTTTGTATCGAGATGGTGAAGAGAGCACATCTCTTGCTCATATCTGGAGCGGTCGGAGTAAATGGCAAAGTCGTCGAGCTGGAACTCAATAAAGTCATCAATGTCTTGACCTGCCTGTTTCGCCGCTTCAAGGAGTTGATCGATAGCCTCTGGCTCATCGACAATCGGTACGCCAGGCTCGAACGGTTCGTAGCAGGATCTTGGGATCAAGAGAAGGTTCGCTGGGAGCTCAACTGTCACAGCGCTGCTTCGAGGTAGTTCTGGCGTCTTTGCCTCGACCACTGCTTGATCTTCCTGCTGGAGCGTCTCAGCTGAGGCATCTGCACCACCAACTGCCAGGCCACGGTCTTCCTCTTGAATGTCTGGTTCAAGAAGTTTCAAAATTTCATCATCGATACCTTCGAAGAGCTCTTCAGGACTTGGACAATAATTGGGGGGGCTTTGAGTAGGAGAGCTTGGTGGGAGATCGACCTGCTCCATAAAACTCATTCGCTCTTCGTCCATCTCGCCAAATTTGGTCCATATTTGAGGAGCATCATGGGCTATCGTCTGTGGCTCTTTCGGAGCAAAGGCATCCTCGAACACATCGTCAAGTGCATCATTGTGACCCAAGGATGGAATCCAGTCAATGTTAGGATTGTCTAACACTTCTGATGGAAGGCCAGGCCCATTTTCATCTTCCAAATCGATATGCTGATTGTGATGTTAGCACACAGGTCATATTACGAGTACAAGACTTTCCTTACTGGCATATTGAAGATTGAAGCCCATACTAATGCATATGAGTAGCGGCTTCTATTTGATGAAAGATGATGAAAGAGGGAAAAAGGTGTTTGGCGAAGAGAAATTCGGAGGTAAGCGTTATGACCTCCCAAAACACGCTCTAGAAAGAGGTGTCCAAGCCAATTACCCCGTTAAAAAAAATCAGGAATTATTTCAGATTCTCTTATGTATATCTCGTATGCCTTAATCTTGTAAATTGCATCAGAATACGGCAAAATATGAGTCGGGGCGCAAACAAAGATATATCGAATCCCTTTGTCGACACGCGCTCAGGACCAAATTGTGAGATGGGCGCAATTCAACAATGCAAATAAATTTTGGGGCCGCCAAGAACAAAGCAGATCTAATTTAAGAATATGCAAATAAAATCCTCAGAAGCAAAAGGTACTCGTTTGTAAAAGGTGTTTGGATTGCGCGCTTCTTTGTTTGGTTTTGTTGGAAGTGAATGAGTGACTGCCAATTTTGATTTGATGTACTGAGCTCGTTCACCAGAAAGGATACGCTAAGCTCAAATAGGGCCACCGTCGCCCCTGATTGGTTTAGCGGCCAAGGGTACCCAAAAAAGGAAAGAAAAAAAAACTACTGACGTTTCCTCTAAACGGGAGCTTTATAAGAATCTTATATAGTATATCAATAGCTTATACCTTGATGAAGAAAAGTATACCTATTTGGAGAGGTAGGTTTAACTCTAATGTAAAGCTCCCATGGCACTGTAGTGCACTCTTACGAAGCATTGCAGACTCAAAAACACATATTCAGTTCACCTCGACTAACACGCTTCTATGACATGAACCAGACAAATGCATCGCCTATTGTCCTCTTGGTATATCCCTTGACCCAGAACGCCATACAATGCTCCCCACGTTGACCTGTGTTTGACCAAATTCATGCTCATCGTCGTCGACGGAATCTGCTATTGAAACCTGGGCCTCCCTTAGCTCCATTATTCCTAAGCTTTAATCGTTGAAAGTTTGCGTGAGCCAGCTCATTAACCTTTCGTGCTGCCTTCTTAATCGTGCCCTCCTTCTTAGCTGCGGGCTTCTTCTTGGTTACCTCCTCAAAGTCAGATCCGGCATCACCACCAGCTTGTGTCTCGTCATTCTCCACATCGCTCTGAGGATTATCTCCCATGTTCTCTGGTCTTTTGGTCCGAGTCGGCCGCATCTTTACCATTCTTGTCGTCCGCTTCTGGCCCTTCTTCTTGTACACCCTCATTGGATTGCCGTCACGACCAGCTCCGTCCTCCACTGGACTGTCGTACAAGGCCTCATCGTCAAAACCACCTAGTGGTAGTTGACGTGTTTGAGTGTCCTCGACCAGTATGTCATCCTTTGGTTTGGATGGGAACAACGTCTTGGGCTTTGGTTCACCCATTCCCTCATCTTCAGCATCGCGTAATGCGTCAAGATCATCGTCATATTGTTCCTCCTCAACCTTTCGAAGGCTTGCAACAATTTCACTCAGACCTCTTGTAAAGGGTTTACGTGGTAGTCGCAAGGGTGCTGGAGCATCGAAGTCGTCGTTTTCGTCTAGAACCGAAAGAGTGCTGCGTTTCAAAAATGCCGGTGTGTCGAATTGAAGCTTTGAGACGGAAGAGGGCGTTACCGCGTTCACGTTCCCATCACGGTTCTTTAGTGGCGTCATGAAGTGGTTCAGCCTTTGCCGTTTGCTAGACGACATGGGCGTTCGGCCAAGTCTGTCGCTCGCCTCATCGTCCATCATGGCTGACCTCTTGCTAGGAGTTGCATCGACCCTTCGTGTAGCTTCTGTCTTGGTTGCAGAGTCCTTCTTTGATGGTGTTCCCAGCTCCTTTTCTACCAACAAGTCGAAGAGTCCGAGAACGCGGCCATCTCTCTGTGGTGTCGGACCAACTGAGGTAACAGATGCGGGACTGAATAGCTTTCGTGAGATGGCAGGGGTGTTCATGAGATCCTCATTGTGGTTCTGGATACGGTTCTTGGATGGTGTTTCGATGTGCTTGGTGCGTTTGGTAGGGGTCTGTGCTGGTAGAGCATCGGGCTTTCGCTTTTTCGTTGCTGAGTGCTCTGTTGTAGGGGGTGGAATCTTGCCCGAGAGTATATCTCGAACCTTGTTGTATTGTTTATATTTTGAAGCTATCATCGTTAGTAGGGAAAATGATCTTCGAGTCAAAGTACTTACCAATCTCCTCGTTTGCTTTGATATCTCCTCGTCCAGGCTTCTTGCCCTGGTGCGTCTTGGCCCAATCTGTCTCCCATGCTTTCAAGTCGACTCGCAGCTGCAGCGATTGAGTTTCATAATCGGCTCTTGTTTGTTCGTCCATTATTGCATATAATCCAGACAGAATATGACAAAATCGCTGGGTTGAGTTGAGCAAATGAACCGCGAAAATGAGATGCTCATAAAATAAGGAAGAGGGGGGATTTGAGTGTCGCGATTAGAGACAAAACGCGTATGGATTTCAATGCGGGACGCGAACCACTCAACGCGAAAAGAGCAGGAGCGGGTCTCACGTCATATCAGTTGCAGGGAAGGTGCTGGAACAACGGGCCCACCCGCTAATATCCAATGCTCCAGCCCCGGCCATGGTACGTACTTTCGGAGCTTTAGGTTCTCCCCACGTCCATTTCTAATCCATCCATCCATTCATTCATTTATCGTAACTTCAAGCATTCTTTTCCTCGCGCCGGGGCTTTTGGATACAGTTGTATACTCTTATTGCGCCCCTCAAACTAGAACCTCTATACGGCTTCAACCCGGCTATGGAAGTAGACCAACCTACAGACGATCTGCAACGCCGAGTCCTCCAAAGCACACTCGACGAAATCACGACTCGACAAGAAGACGCCACTGACTGCTGTGTCATCTGTCTCGAGAGCATCACCGAAGTCTGCGAAGCAATTCCTTGTCAGCACCGAAACTTTGACTACCTTTGCCTACTCAGCTGGCTTGAACAGTCGCCGAAATGCCCTCTCTGCAAAGCTGTCATTTCTCAAGTTCGCCACGCCCTCGATGAACCTGTTGCTAAAACCTATACCGTCCCCAAGCCCGTACCGAAAGCCCAGAATCAACAATCTGATACAAGAAACTATGCACCTGCTTCTATCCGTCGTCATCATCTTCCTCCACGACGCCGTCCTTATCCCCGACGCTCACGCTACGAAACATCCACCCTGAATCCATCAGATGAGATAGCTCGTCGCAGGGATGTTTACCGTCACAATCGATATTCGAAGCACGTTGGCTCGAACCGACTCTCTCGTTACCGAGAGTTGACTCCTGCTGCTTTTTGTGCGGATACTGAGCTAGTGTCTCGCGCGCGCATGTGGATTCGACGAGAGTTGCAGGTCTTTTCGTTCCTGGCCCCCCCCGATGCAGATGACACAGAGCCACAACCCGGAGACAGGACGCCAGTGGATAGGCGGAGAGCAAACAATGCCGAGTTTCTTCTTGAGTACATTATTGCTATCCTGAAGTCTGTAGATATTATGGGCAGCGCTGGTCAAGCCGAGGACATGATTGCGGATTTCTTGGGAAGAGATAATACACGCCTCTTTTTGCACGAGTTAAGGGCTTGGCTTAGAAGTCCATATACCAAACTGTCGGACTGGGATAGGGCTGTGCAATACGATGTCTCTACGACCAGTCCTAGGACTGAGTCTCAGGATGACAGCACAGGCGAGGCTTCTCAAGCCAAGGCTGAGCAAGGGCGCAGTTGCTACTCACATAGGAGACAAGGAGACTTTTATCGTCCTGGACGCCGTTCACAAAGAGCGAGAGTAGTGCATAGGCACGAACCATATGGGAGGCAAGATCATAGACATTGATGAGGCATGGTAAGAGATGGATTTGGATAAAGATAGACTACGATACCCGGAGAACATTCTCCATTTGCATGAATAATGATATTGGATTATTAATTCCTGGTTGTATCTGAGTCATCTACGCTGACGTTTTCCTTCATAGCGGGCGGAGTTCCGCCCTTTTTTGAGGCTATACTAACTCTGTCTCAATACCCAGTAGTATTCAAGATAGTTATAAGACAAGCTGTAACTGAAATCCAAACAACTGGTTTTCATAAATATTTTCTATTCTCAAAACTATTCTTATCTGCCTTTGTTGCGTATTCCTTTTCCGTCGACTCTCCTCAACAATCCCAAACACATATCAGCCGATATATAACGACCACGACATCTCATCTCATCTCAAGCAACAACCAAGATGCCTACAATCTCTATAACCGTCATCTCAGACCCTGTCTGCCCCTGGTGCTACATCGGCGCCCTTAGGCTCTCCCGCGCCATAACGCTCTACCACAAAACCGTTTCCTCCACCGACACCATCCTCACAAAATGGCACGCCTACCAACTCGACCCCAACGCAACCACGCAATCTCTCACGTCCAAAATGGCATCCCGATGGGGCACCGACAAAGTTCCATCTGTAAAAGGTCGTCTAGCCGGCTTTGCAAAGAGAGAAGGCTTCGAATTCAACTTTGACTCAACGATCGGTAGCACGCGAGATGCACATCGGCTGGAGAAGCTAGCGAGGCAGTCTGGGCTTGAGAGGGAGGTGGCGATGGAGATTATGAGAATGTATTTTGAGGATGGGGGTGATATCTCTAGTAAGGAGGATTTGGTTGATGCGGCGGAACGGGCGGGTGTTGAAAGGAAGAGGGCGAGGGAGTGGTTGGAAGGCGACTATGGGGGCGAGGAGGTTGATGCTGAGGTTCAAGAGATGCAGAGGATGAATGTGAAGGGCGTGCCGAGGTATATCATCAACGACAAGTTTGTCGTAGATGGTGCGGATGATGTTGGGGAGTTTCTGCAACATCTTGTCGTGGCGCGAGAGGAGGCTCTTACGGAGTCAGTAGACTTGTAGTCTGTCTTGTACTTGTGCATCAGAACAGAAAAAGATAGTTTTTAGAGTTGTTTATTGACCATCTTCATACATCATAAGGGTATCATCTCACCACTCCTCCTCATATCCTCATCAACCCTCCCAGATCCTTCTCCATCTGTCTCAACCTCACCTGCAGCTCCCTCTTCTTAACCTCCATCTCCTTTGCCTCCTCCTCCTCCCTTCTCAAATCATCCTCTGTCCATACATACCCTTCCTCTTCCTCTTCTTCCTCATCCTCGTACCAGTCCCGATGGTCTAGACTCGCCAGCTGTTCTGCCTGGTCTGCAACCCTAGCCTCATAATACGCCGCCGTATTTTTGCCATGTGCATGCTTACTCCTCAATGCAGCGATGCGTTCCCTCGCACCAGGCAGTTCATACACACCGCAGAGCTTCTCAGCGCCGCGCAAAAGAACATTCACGTCCACGTCGCCCTTGCGGTCTGCCTCGCCGCGCCGTAACTCCTCGTGCATCTGACCACCCAGCACAGCTGCCACGGCAGTTTGGCGGCGGGGATGTGTGCCGGTACGCGCAGGTGGTCCTGTGGTGACTTCGCCTGACGTCACGTTAAAAACAGTCTGGCGCCGGCTTGAAGACTTTTTCTTCTCAGGTTCGGTGGGCTTGAGGGTTGTTGATGGCGGTGGGGGTGGTACGGAGAAGAGGGCGCGCTCGTGGGGTTCGGTATCGCGGATCAGAGAGGTGATGTCATGGTTCGAGAGGAGGGCGTTGGTGAAGATCTTTGGTGGAGGAAATCTAAGAATCAAGTGAGTGAGAAGGTGACAAGTGAAGAATAGTTACTTACGGGAGGGAGTCAATCCCTTGGCATGAGTAGCCGATTTGCTCAAGATGGGCAGAGATGAGCGACATGATGGATGGTCGTTATCAGCTGGCCAACGCCGATTTCGCCAATCAGTGATTCAGTTCAATTAGAAAGAAAGAACCCCAATTTTGATTATGTGCTAAACTGCGCTGGGCTTAGAAGGAATACCTTGAGGTTGAATTGTGATGCTAAAGGTAGCTTGTGTTGACGACGGTGGAGTTTCAAAACAATCAGCGCGTTATCGATAACACCCCACCTTCAGCACTTACACGCTTAGATGGAATCTATCAGAATGAACACCTTGACCTATTCCATGTATCACGAATTCTTTATTACGCCTTTAGACATGAGAGAAGAACTTAACTTTAATTGATGTAATAATCAATGGCGTGCTAACCAAGTTATGAGTCCCTCATCGATCCTAGGTCGCATCAATAACTCGAGCAGAGTTCGGAGGAATGGATGCTCTAGACAACGCAGCTCTTCATGTCCAACGAAAGATGTAATGAAATCTAACAACCACAGGCCAAGCATAGCAATGGCTTCGCTCTCGGCTAAAACAAGCATTCACTAGCGCAGTATGACGAAAATTTATATGTTCAGGTCATTCATCGTGGTATATGATATATGATAGGATAAGGAAAGAGAAACATCTATCCCAGTCTATCATTGCTTTGATAACAAGATATAATGCCAAAGTGGCGCTTTCGAGCTGCCTACCAGACTTGTACCCATATTTTCTCCGCATACATAATCATAACCATCGTTCTTGTGCTCAAACATCCACCTTATGCCTTCAACTAACAAACTGACATATAGTAACAGTCTAAACGGTATCCCAATGCAATGAAATCCAGACAATCCCATATTCGACCTGTAATCTTGGGTCTCGATGCTAATTCTATGCAAAATGTTCAACATGGTTCTCTCATCAAATAGTTTCTTCATCCCCAAGTACCCCCTGGCGCATGAACGAGCCATATGTGTTGGGTAAGGCGGGCGCAATCAATGGTCGTCGGTGAGTACCCTGGCAGGCCCAGGGGTACAGGCGGTGTCGCGCGCAGGTTGTAAAAAGGTGAGTCGTTATCGTCGTCAGAGGGACCCCTGGTCGCCTCATTTTCTCGTAATGTCATTAATTGCCATGCCTGTGGTCGGGTAGTGTAACGGCTGTCGTAGCTGATATGTTGTTTGCAAGACTTCATCCAAACTCTAGCTTGACGAGTCCATCTCCATAATCTCAATGGCCCAATAGGGAAGTTCTCTGGCAAGATGCTGGTGTGCGACGAGTTCGTCTTCACTCGAGTCAGGTTCCTCGAGTTCCTCGATTCGCGCGGGGGGCGGGTCATGGAATAATAGGCTGGTGCGGTGCATCTTCCTCCGCATCCGACGTGCGCTAGAACCGACTTCGTTGGCGTCTAGTCCCTCGCCGTCATCCTCTGAATCGCTGAGTTCGCTGTGGGTTCGTTTGCCAAAGCTGCTACCCATGCTCATTCGACGGAACTTTCTGAGTTGCTCGCGGCGCTTGAGGAATTGTGCCTCCCCCTCGTCGAGTTCGTATTCATTCTGTTCATTGTCGGATGTCTCATTGCTGCAGGTGAGATTTCGGAAATCCTTGACCATGGTTTTGTGCTCTTTTCTGTTCCGTGATCTTGACCGACTGCGATTGGATTCAATCTCGGTGGGCTGCAGCACATCAAGTCCATCGCAGTCGCTGTCCATGGGGTCAACATCTTCGACGGTAAAATTGCAAGCAACTGTTGCCATAGATGTGACGGTTATATGTGAGGTCTCAGCCTCTTCAGTAGGGCCGGATTTGTCGGAGTCTGAGCCTGAGTCAGATTCAGAAGTGTCTGAATCACTGGAACTGTCGGTGCCGTCGGAAAGCTCAACGTCAGAATCGCCCATTTCTGAAGAAACAGGTGGCCCGGTAGCGTTCCCCATGCTACGGACACTGGGACTCCCCGATTCATCGTCATCTTCGCTGCTACTATTCTCGTCACTGCTGTCTTCAGGGAAAGACGAAGACGAGCGAGGGCTCAGCTGCTCAGGTCCCAAGGAAGGCTGATAGCTGAATTGATGGCCATCTCCAACGGGTTTGATGTTGGGGTCTGTCTCGAGTGACTGAAAGTGGTGGTCATGAAAGTCGGGTTGACGCCGGGGTTTTAGACTGCTCTTGCGGGAGAAGGGCGGTGATGTCGTGGGGGTCTCAGGTGGTGAGTTTGGGTCGGCGGTGAGAGGTTGATTCTGAGCCTGCATTTGAACTTGAGCTTGAGCTTGAACGACGTTGAGATTTGGCGTCGCGGGCCGCCGCCGGATGCTTTTTTTGGGCTGCGGCATGGCTAAGGTAGTGTATGTAGACCTTGAGTCGAGGTCTAATAGAAACGTATATATCTTGTGGGATAAAGAAGATCCCTGTCAAGCCAAAGTATCAATCTTTAACAGACAAGACAGAAAGACAGCAACCACCAGGTGAGTCGTCTAACTAGTCTTTAGTCTTGGCCTTGGGGAATACCAACAACAATGGTAGGTAGATATCTTATCGATCAACGACGTTTGGTTGGCGTTGATGTGGGGTCAAGAGGTGGATGGAGGCAAGCCGATCCGGAAGTAAAAAAGAATAAGGTGAGGGAGATACTTGGCCGAAGCCGGTAAAGTTGGTATAAGGATGAGGTGCCGGGCGCGAGACGGGAAGAGCAATGCCTTCTTGGAGCAAAGGAAAAGAGGATAAGAAGGGAGACAAAAAACGGTAGAGAAAAAAAACTGCAACCGTTTCTGTTGGCTACTGCAAGGCAAATGCTGGCTCAGGCTCAGGTAGGTATGCAATACTAGGTTGCTAGGGATCCAATACTACGCGGGTCTGCCAACAGAGCATCGCAGGATGCAATGCACCCAAGTGGCCAAAGGTTGGGAGTGAGAGGGGAACGTAGATGGAGTCGATTGGGTCCCGGTTCAGTTCAGTAAAGTCCAGTCCGGTCCAGTTCAGGTCAGGTAAGGTCAGGTCAGGTAAGGTCAGGTCAGGTTGGGTTGTCAGGGCTGAAACGGTGGGGGAGGGCTTTACCTTGACGTTAGGCCCTTGTTCAAGCTCAGCCAACGCTGGTGCCAGCGTAACACGACAAGACAATTGATAGGGGGAAACGAAACAAAATGGAAGGGTCAGGGAAACAAAAAAGAAGAAGCTGAGGTGATGACGGACGTGGGACAAGCCAAGGCTTATCGCGGGGCCGTCAAGTTCTCGCTTGGTTCAACTTTGGGCTTCAAACCAGTCGACGAGGGAACGACAACACCTCGAGCCGATCAACTGGCAACAGATAGCACCAACAGCAGTTATACGGATAGCAATGGTAGTCGTAGCGATAACAAATCGATGAAGTTGTCGCAAGGTAACAAGAACGATAGCGATAGTCAGGGAGTCAAGACCCAGAGGAGAAACCTCCAACACGGAGAGGATGATATACGGCTGGTGTTTGGGGTCATGATAGTCTTTTCGTAATAGTCGAAGAGATGTCCTAGGAGATGGACCTGGTAAAAGAAACTCGGAAAGAGATCTTCTTTCGGTCCGCTTGTCGTCGATTCCAATGCCCTACCGCGACGACCCAAGCAGTGTGGGCAGCCAAAGTAAACTTGGAAAGGGTCTCGTCGTCGAGATATATAATATCGATGGTCAATTCCGTATCCTTTTGCCGTCCACTTGGAAAAGGATCAAGTGAAGATGACAAAAAGAAAAAAAAGAAGAAGAAGAGGGAAAAAAATAATTGTGAAAGAGGAGGGGAAAAGAGAGAGAAAAAAAAAAAAAGTAAAGAGCAAGTGCGATGCAAGTGAGATGGCGAGCACCGGAGGGACGGAGGGGAAACGGTTTTGATAGGCTCCGCTGCCTTGATTGATTGATTGATTGATCGATTGAGTAAATGCGCAAAAGAGAGAAATCGATATGTAGACAATAGTTATGTGGACGGTACCAGTCTGGTACGGGATGGTACAGCGATGATCAGTCTGAGGAAATAGACGATGATGCGATTGATCAAATGACGTCCTGATAGTTTCTATGGCAGAATAACCACTCGATCAATGAGGCGAGCAGGTACCTAACAAAACACCAAGGATAGAAGCTTATGGCGGTACCTAGGTAATAGATAAGGTTATACCTGCTGACCCTTAGTCTTTGGAAAATCAACTCTAGCTGCAAGGAATGCCCTTGTAACTAAACGGAAATATGGTGATCTCTGGTTCTGTTCTGTCTAAGAGCGTCTTTTTTATTTCTGTGCGGAGTGGGAGAGTGGATTATAGCGCCGGGGCCGGGGCCGGACTCGGGTCGGAGTCTGTAAACGAAGAGGTTGGGCCGCCGTCCCTCAAGATTGACAATGGAAGCCCTTGAGGCTCCGGGTCACGACAAATAGAGAACGCAAGCTGTGGACAAGCAGACAAAAGTACTGACTAACGTTGGGTAGATTGGATGCTTATGCAGACGCCTTTTTTATACCGAGCTGGGTTTGCTGCTGTAAGTATGCAGTTGGGGGCCAAAACCGACTGCACTGCATGTGTAAGTAATCAATATCAGATCAATAAGCCCGAAAAGACTCGACGATTCTGGAATGGACAAGATATCGAGGTCTTGTGCCCACACACTAAAGTTAGTTCAGAGGTAGGAATAAGACGAGACAGTAGTTTTATAGCTCAACGGCAACTTGTCTTAGTCTGCCTTGGCTGCACGTAGTTTAGAGACCAAAAGCGTAAATGACTGGAATACAATGATGGCAATTCCTTAGACACATGGAACGGCCCGCTATGTCTTCGTCTCCAAGACTCGTGTCAATGCGTCAATGCAGGGAGTTGACCAAGGCCAACACTAGCGTATGCCAACACAGAACAACCTGGAAGTGGTTCAACCATGCATGCAAAGACAAATCAACCCTTGCAGAAGGGTAAAATCCCACAGATAATAAACAGTCAATGGTAAATAACTCAAACATATTTGCTCAAGTTCAAGCAAACTCTTCTCTTAAGCGCCGCCATGGACCATACAGGGGGGCATCGCCGGCTTCTTGGGCAGCAATGCGAACGAGGGACCATCCACAACGAACCGGCAGAGGCCGAAAACTAACAGGGGAAGTTTGTGTTAGTTGATAGAAACCGCTCTTCCGTGGGCTCTTGACACGTTGGTATGACTCTTCATTTTCGTTATAGGTTGTGCAGTTGCTTGCAATATCCAATTGAGTCCTGCTACGACTATGCTGCGGATAATAGATGCAAACATTGAGACGGTGAGAGTATGATTGTTTGGGGATTTTCTGGCCTCGAACTGTTGATGAGGTGGCAAGCATCAAACACGAATAAGAGACTGCTTGCTGCACTGCACTCAGCTTGTGTCGCATGAAGAGGCCCCGAAGCATGAAGACAAACATTATCCATTAAACAACAATATGAGAGGATACATAACCCTTATTTGCACTGAGGCTGGAGACCTCATAATGCTTTCATTCTTTGAGAGGCTAGTAGACGCACTCAACAACACCTCACGAGAAAACAAACAAAATAGCAAGCAAAAGAGGAATATTTTGTACGTACATATAAGTCACTGTCATGAATCCCTGAGGTACTGATACCCATTGTCCGGTACCGAGGACGCTGCTCAACGGCCCGTCATCGTCATCACGCAGCTGCGTATTCCTCATCTGCGAGAGATTGGTGATTGATCCTCCAATCTGCAGAGTTTGACAAAACGGGCTTATCGCATCGGCTAACTACCTGTGCCTATCGCGAGGACACACGTTGGATGGCATCATTGTGTAGCATTAGCGGGGGACAAGCCTTTGGGTATGAGACCAATCTGCAGTGTTTTGGGTCAGATCATACTCATATATGTATGACAGAAAGAGGCTAAACTTTCGCTTATCGCTTCGAGATTCATAGCTGAACTAGATGAATCTATATGTTAGGATGAAGATCGTCAAAGGTGTTGGTTGTGTGAGAGTAACTTTGTTACCCCAAAGTAGGCATCCTGATAGGATAGTGCTGCAATTACTCTCGCATAGGATAAATACATAGTGAGTATCAGTTGGTATAGTATTTGATTATACTACAAATTTGGCTTATGATTGTAAAGACCGAGATCCCCGGAGCGGAGACAAACACGGGCTGCCCCGCCTCCCCGTCTCAGTGCCCGGAGCCGCTGAAGCTCCAATCAATTCAATTGGATGGTCCCTTAAAATCAACAAAACAAACAATTCACTTCTTACAAACCACAATGGTAAGCAAAAATAGCTCTAAATTGAAATTAAATTCATCGAGACTAAATAAATATTACTATTCAGGCTCCAGTTCCCAAACCTCCTGGGCGCAAACGCGGCCGACCAGCAAACGCGTCCAAACCCGCCGTCGCCAGCGCGTCGCAAGATCGCCCAGATGAGTACGAAGCCGACGTCGAAGAAACTGCGCGCCCAAAGCAGCGGGGACGACCAAAAAAGCAACCCCAAGCGGAAGAGAATGTACCAGAAGATGCTGTGGTGCCAGAGGATAAGCCACGAAGGAAGCGCGGTCGGCCATCGCTAGAAGATAAGAATGCGGAATCAAACACAACAGAAGATGCGACACAACCCAAGCGAAAACGCGGTCGACCTTCGCTCGAGAAGAAACAGGATGACAGCGAGGTTGAGCAAGGAGCTGTAGAAGACGCTGGGAAATCGAAGCGAAAGAAAAAGACAAAGGCGACAGAGGAACTACCAGAGGAACGGCCAGAGGAACTGCCAAATGGGGGCATTGGACCACGAAGAAGCCGCAAACTCGCTCAGAAAGAACCCGAGCCTGAAGAAGTAGAACCAAATGAAGAACCTCGATCACGAAAGGGTCGCAAACCCGCTCAACAGCCTGAGCAGCCTGAACCTGAAGAAGCAGAACCAGCACTACGCAACAAGCGTCAACGCAAAGCACCAGAACCAGAACCAGAACCTGAAGAGCATATACCACGAAGAATTCTGCGCAATTCTTTGCAAGATCTCGGTCCTGGCGACGCCCATGACAAGGGCCGCAAGGCAGAGGCTTCCAAGAAGAAGGGACGCGTGCTAGAGGAGACTGGAGATGCGGAGGATCAACAGGGTGATGAACCTACAAAGAAACGCAGCCGAAAGAAAGGGGGAAGACCATCAATCGAGAAACCAGACGAACCACAGCAAGAAGAACAAGATGCCAACAAGAAGCAGAAGAAACGTCAAAGTAAAGATGACGCGCCCTCAGACTCAGACGAACCTCTCCCCTCTCCACCAAAACCATACCTTCACATCGCACCCTTCACCCGCACAATCCGCTCCTCTACCATCGCCGCAAAATGGACCCCCTTGACCGGCTCGTCACTCCCCGCCGCAACATCCATCCTCTCCCTCGCCCACCGTCCCATCCTCCAACGAACATCAACCACCCGCAACCGCCGCACCCACGCCTCAGCAGCCCTAAACCTCGTCACACGACGCATAGAGCGCAAACTAGCGCGCGGCTTGCCCTTCCCCCCTGCGCAGTCATCAACAAGACGGGGTGGTGCAGATGCAGACGGCGGACGCGCAATGGAGCTTGATTTTGAGGCAGTTCTGGATGGAAAGACGGCGCTTGAGAGGCAGCTCGTGCCTGGGATGCATGCGGTTGAGCTTCTCCGGGCGGAGAGGGATAGAATGGAGAAAGAGCTTGACGCTGACTATGAGGAGTTGAGGAAGCTTGAAGCGAATGCGAGGGCGCAGACAAGGGAGCGAAAAGACTTATTTCGCAAAGCTCATGTTCTTGCGCCTACTTCACAACCTGAGAGTAAAGAAGAAGAAACATCAATCATCACTGATAGTCGTGACGTAGGGAGTCTCAAAGTAAGTCTATCATTCCTGCTAATGAATTACACAACTCACACACAAAAGGATCTCGTCGACACACCTCTAGAGCCTCTGGCGCTTCAACTTGCCGGTCACGCCGACAGCATTCGTGGAAACCTTCAACAGGCTGAGGGAGTAGCACCACAGCTGAACCGCACAAAGGCAGTGCTGAAGGATGTGCTGCAGCGATATCTAGATGGAGGGGCTTACGAGCAGGTTGTGCTGGGATAACAGTGTTCTGAGTATTTTTTATCTATGGCATGATAAAATGGGCCGTTATGAATAGATGATGAGGCGTTGAAGGAGTTGGATGAATTTGGTTTGCATGAATGGCAATGCAATTGGCCTTGGTTACATACTCAGTCAGATACCTCGTCTTTTAGATACGGGACAAATAACCTTACGGCTCCGATTAAGGGTCCAGCATATTACAAGTCACTACTGCGATGGCACGGAGTTTACTCCAAGCACATCCCCATTCAATATATATGTACAAAGAATGCAAAGATATATGTGAATAAATTCAAAGAGAAAGAGCTCGGTCGACGGAACCAAGACTACAGACAAAGCAAAAACCAAGTCTATCTATCTACAAGAAACGCTTCCAGTATCCCTGTGGTGCTACAGTCAAAGGACAAGACGAGGCATCGCAAAAGGGTGTATGGTGTGGGCAAGACAAGACAAAGGTTCATGATTCTCATTGAATTGATTTCGAAGAAAGAAGCAACAGCAAAAAAGTAAGTTTGTCATACATCCAGAAGAGTAGTGTCAACCCGCCTAAGGAATCCTTCCTCCACTAGATGCCTAACCAAGAAATGACCAAATGGTGTTTCATGTACATAGATGAGACGGCATATACATGTGCGTCGTCGTCGAGACATTTATCGGATACGACGAGCAAAGCCAGTGGGCTTGGCGTAGCCACCGGTGGGGGTGGTACCGTTGACGGGGTAGGGGACAACGGTGACGGTAGCCTCGAGAGTGGTGGTGGTGTCGCAGATCTCGTCCTCACCATCCTCCTCATCATCGACATTCTCGTAGTCCTCCTCGTAATCACCATTCTCGGAGCCAGACTGGCCAGTGACGGAAGCGTCAGGGGCATCGGTCTTAGCCTCAGGGACGACAGTAACGTAGACGGTGGAGGCAGGGGCAGTGACAGTGACGGTCTCAGGGACACACTCGCCGGAACCGTTGCCGTTGTCAGAGCCGTTGTTACCGGGGGTCTTGGAGTCATCATCCTCCTCACCGTTGCCGTTGCCGTTGTCAGAGCCGTTGTTACCGGGAGTCTTGGTATCATCCTCCTCACCGTTGCCAGTGCTGTAACCATCGTCCTTGGAGGGGTTGGTCTCATCAGTGCGCTCAATGGTCTTGGTAACAGTGCCAGTGGTGGTCTTGGTGGTGGTGGTGGTGGTGTCATCCTCGGGCTCACCGTTACCCTTGTTGCCGTCACCAGTGACCTCGGGGTAAGCAGGGACGGTGATGGTAGTCTGGAGGGTCTTGTGGATAGTGGTGGTGATGGTGTCATCGCCCTGAGTGAGGGTCACGACCTGCTCGGTGGTGTAGTCGGAGACTACAGTCTTCTCGCCATCATCGCTGGGGGGAGGGTAGGCACCAGTGTTGATGGGGATAGGGGCAGAGTAAGGGGCAGTAAGAGTGTGGCCAATGATGCCGCTAGTCTTAGCATCGTTGATGACGGAGGTGTAGATAGCGCTGGCCTCGGTGACGGGGCAGACAACCTCGGTGAGAACAACGGTGTGAGTGGCAGTGTAGGTGATCTTGTCGGAGTCGGGGAGCTCGTCCATGGCATCCTGGTCCTTGTAAGGGCAGTTGGTGACAGCAGGAGCGCAGCTGGTGACAGTGTTGACAACGGTGGTCTGGACGGTCAGAGTGGTCTGGTAGTCGGTACCGTTGTCTCGGCGGAAGTGCATGTGGTGAGGGTAGTTGTAGGCGTTAGCCACGGCGGCAAACATGCCGATGCCAGCGACGACGGACTTCATTTTGAAGATTGGGTTGGTGGGTGAGGTTTTTTGCGGTAGTTTCAGTTTCGTCTATGATAATGACAGTAGAAATCAATTCTACAGTTGGGCAGCGAGCAAGACACAGTTTTGCTTCACTAAAAGAAAGAATAAAAGTTGGAACGTGAGAAAACGCTGGTTGCTGTTATGCTGGAAGGATCGTACTGGCAAAAGCCGGGAAGGAATGGAATAGTCAAAATAGACTGAACGAGTGTGGTGGTTGAGATAGACGAGGACTGAGAAGTAGGACCTGAGATGGGAGGCGATGCGTTGGATATTAAGAGAAACCGGAGTCGGGGGTGGCACAAACTGGGCTGGAACGCCTCTTTTTAGTCCTTTGCCTCTTGCAGGGGGAGAGGACTGCGACCACAAAACACAGGACTGCCAAGGTGCGTCGAACATGGGTGGTGATGTGGTCCACTAGGAAGCCCCTTGGATTTGGAGAGACTGGCTAGACTGGCTATGTACCTGGAAGGGCCAGGGTGCAGCATGTAGTGTGGCCATCGATCATGGTGGATACCGGCCATCTCCATGGGAACGTGCTCAACCCAGTGAGTCTCAAGGATCATGACGGGGAGTTGTTTGGTCTCAGCTGGAAGAGATATCGTGGGACTGCTCAGCGAGCGCGTAAGTTGTGACACTGATACAGAGTATAGCGTGGGCGTCTGCACGATGATGGCGAGTTCAAGGTGAGCCAATGCAATGAAAAAGACCTTGCATTCACGCAAGGGTGGCTTGCAAGTCTAGCTCGTCGTTCCTTGGCTCATTCGGTTGCTGCGGAGTTGATGTTGTCGAGATGTGTATGGATGTGATTTTGATTGGAGATGTTGAAAGACCAACCGTTGGAGAAAGACGAGGTTCAATTTCGGTGGGGCGCAGCGAAGCTTACCATAAATGGCATGGTTCAGGGGCACGCGGGGGGGCCTCGGGCCAGGGTCTCAAGGGTGTAGGACCGGGGTTAGAGAGGCTAAGGATGCACCTTTTTGGGGGCGGTCGAGAGTGAGCGACATCCTGCAATTTACCTGGTCATTCATTCATTGAGTGCACGTACTGTACTGTACTGTGCGTATTTGCGACGATGATCAATGCTGTACGAAGAAGCATCACGATCATTCTAATCGTCTGTGACAGTGTCGTGTCTTGTCGTGTAAGTGATAAGATAATATGTAAATACAAAGCTATCCCCAATCTGATAAGCGTAAAGTAGACTCTTTTTATCCCCTCCCCTAGCGCCACAACGTCACAATTTATGCAGGTACAGCTCAAAAAACCTGAGACGCCACGCGGGCCAATTAAACTTCTCGCACCTAACCCACAGCCCTCCCGAGACTCTCTTTCAATCGTGGCGTTTCCCACTTTCGAATCAAAAAGGGTACAGAATCAACGCTCAGTGGTTGAGTATTTCAATGGGCGCCTACCTGTGTACCTATGTGTTTTTGTGTGCCATCATCTTCTATGGTAAAAGGATTCATAGCGCATGTATCCGGTGCGGCTGCTTACTCTGCTCTGCCTCTCCTATTCACCACTGCTGCTGCCCCGTCTCTACTTTCTGTACATTTACCCCTATTGTATGCGGTGAGCATCACATAGATAGGTAGTTACTGCTGGTCAGGTAGGTAATTTCAGCCTTGTATGCCCGTAAACCTGCAATATGCCGTGACTACGGAGTAGAAATGCCCGACGGGATCGACAAGCCTCGTACGGAGAACGGATCGTGGAACATGATAATTCGAACCACAGCGGGTTCAAGATAAGATTCCCGAATGCTTGGGTTATAGAAGCTCCCAGGTTGAATTCGCATTGTACAATAAGGTGCCCATGCCATCCCGGTGGTAAGTTATGTGTAACATGCCCTCGATAGGAGGTCTGCAGAGAACAGCCTAAAACAACAAGACAACTCAGAATCAGACTTTTTTTTTTTCTCTCGCTGACTCACTCCTTGCAGCAAGCCGTTGAGAGAGCCGCAGCGTGAGGCTGTTTTGAAACTATATTAGGAAATAAAAAATGAAAAGCAAAGTTTGTCCCTTGCATCTCACCACATCGCCTTGGCCGATCAAAAGACTCTTCCTCTGCCAAGCCTTCTTCTCCCGCATCTGAAATGACTCAGACTCCGACTGATTCAAGCTGAACTGAGTGGCTTTGATCCGAGACGATTGTCTCAGCCTCATCGGCATACCTAGAGCACGGTAGTCGGAAGAGTCTAAGGGAGGGAGCTCAATACCAATACGACGCTACAAGCGTGGTCAATTGGTAAAAGGTAAAACCATGGTGGAAATGCCAGCGCTGATCCCTAAACAGACCAACCAGCCAGATTAATCACCGAGCAGTCTTGGTTACCCCATTTGGTAAGTAGACTCTGACAGCGTTGATCTGCTGGATGTATTTATTTTCCTTGGATGAGCAAATTTTGCATTCATGCAGCAGGTCCACAGCTGTCATGCCATCAAGCCTTAAACGGATTGATGTGATATTTTCGATATTCGCAATATTGTTCAAACACCAGACCAAGCAAGATACATTCAATATCCATTGATAGAAGTTACGCGGAATCGTATGTAGTATCCAAGGAAACCAGCTTCTCGTATCGTTCCATCTCTCAGCCTCCCGGTCAGCCCGTCCTCCCTCTACAATCTACACATAAAAACCCTCATCCTTGTCGTTTCAGCATTAAATCCCTCGGTCCCTGTCCCGACTTGTCACAGAATAACAAGTCATCAATTCAACGTCTCCACTTGCAAAATTACTTCTCCTCTTCCATGGTCGGCTCCAGCGGCGTAACTGCTTGGCGCGACAGACCTTGAATCTTATCTTGATGGATGCTGACATTTTCGTCTATTCTGAACGCTCTAGAGTCTAGACACTTGATGAATATCCAAGTCGCTTGTTCTTTACGAGGTTCATCTTACATAGATGAGCTGCATAATAGTTACTCCTCTCATCTCATCTCATTTCGTGGAATTTGATCTCGGCAGTCAACAAGCGGTTACGCTACCAACCAAAGATAACAGAACGTGTCAGCATGATTGCGTCTTATCAGCCTCATCCTCTTATGCATCAATCATCGAATATCTCACATCAGGCAGCATCCTTCTCTCTTAGAGTTGGCTGCACATCCCAGGAGCCACATCTTACATAGGTACATGGCCTCACACTCCACAACCAACTGCATGGAACAAGCATTCCCTGTCATAGTTTCCGATCAAGCAAGGACCGAGATTGCTCATCATTTGCCATACATCGGTGGCGTGGATATCCCCTCGATCTCATCCCATCTCTCATTCCACTTCCTCAATTCTTGGCCGAGCTTTCCCAGCTGCGTCTACCAAAGTTCCACTTGGATTAACATGGAGGCCCGCGAGTTTTGTCAGCCCCGGACTGCTCGTCTGATCGTGTGTTGGCAATATGCTTGCCATTTGCCAATTCTCCAAGCTTTCAACCACGTCCTTTGCGTGTTGCTGCACTAATCCGTCATTGTCTGTTCCAGCTACATATTGCAGCGTCCTGACAATGTCTTCTCGGCTCTCGTCAGTAAGACCAAAGCCAAGTTTTCGTCCGGATTCCTTAGCGGCGTCGAGGGCTCTTACGAAGCTCAACACGTTTAGAATCGCAGCCCTGCGTAAGATTGCCGTCTCCATCTCTCTCTCCATCGCTAGAATGTTGATACAAAGATTGACGCTTGCAGATACGAGTGTTGGTCCGATGCCCCCAATGTTGGTTTCGAGGGCAGTACCAAATATGGATAGTGCAGAGGTTCGTACACGAACATCTTCAGTACCCCTCTTGCTCTCCCATCCTTGAAGGATCTGAGCCAGGATGTCATTCCTGACCTTTTCTTCTTCGGTTACTTCCTCCTCATCCACGTCCATATCATCATCGTCTTCCTCCTTTTTCTTCTTCATTTTTTGTAACTTCTCATCCCGAGCCTGCTTGGTCATAGTCTTTGGCCGATATCCACGTCGTCCAGCGATGGATAGGAGCGTCTCACTGACTTGTTGAGCAACGTCACCCGCAAAGGTCTCCCCTAATCGCTGTATCACTTGAAGCAGCGCCTCGCCAAACCGTAACCGCACATCTGTCGACGTCTTTTCTTGCGAATCCAGGTAACGATCCAAAAGCTCTTGGACCGCTGATTTGGGATGTTTATTCGCCAGTTGCGTGTAAACTTTAATAACTCGTAGGTTGATGTAATCGTCATTGTTCTCAAGCAAGGTCGATAAGAGTACGGCAACGGCAGGAATATCGAGAATTGGGCTATCTCTTAGTATGAGACCAGAGAGTAGATTCAGTCCTTCGGATACGATTGGGGCCGGGTTATCCTCGCCTCCTGTGATGTATTCCATCGCCAGCTTATATGTTCTTTGGTCTTCGATTTGTTGAGTACTAGGTGCTGAGGCCGGCTCGTCATCCTGTTCCATTTCATCGCGATACTTGAGAAGCAAGGCCAGGTTCCTTGCTGTGGGTGATACTTGCGCCCTGTCTTCTTTACTCAATCTGTCCAGGGCAGACTCAACGATCTTGAGCTCGTCTGGATTAATGTGAGACTTTTGAAACGTCGGTGCTGTAATGACTAGGTTGAGTAGACTCAGTACGACTGCAAGCAAATCATCTGCTAGCCTTGACCGTGCATCTGCTGTGAGTACCTGGCAAACCAGCTCCAGCAATTGGTCAAACTGGCTCACAAGCTTCTCGGGTGCCTTATCCATAAGCTTTTGTAGAATGGTGACTTCGAAGAGGTTTTGTAAAGGTGATTCTGGTGCCTTGCCTTCTGGATGCAGATCAATTTTGACGTCGTCGTTTTGCTTGTCTGCTGCCTCAATCCACCGCTTCAGCAGATTTAGGAATATGGAGGACACTTCCGCGACGGAACAAGAAGTTATCATCAACTCAACCAATTTGGTGGCTTTGTCTTCGAGCTCGTTCCAATTCAATTCGATGCCTGTTGCAGCCTCGAATCCACGAGGTTCCACGACCTCAATATCACCCTTGCCCTTGAGTCGATATCCCCAAGGCTTTTCTATTCCATCTGTAGCACCTTTGCAGAGAAGGTTCCGAATGAAGGGTCTAACACTTTCGACATTTCCGAATAGTCGGAGGTAGGCCTGTAACAGTGTGCGAGCAGGTTTGATAAAGTCCTCTTCAGTGATAGGTAACGAGTTTGGCCATGACGCGAGCACCCAAATTTGTACTAGAACAAGTCTAAGAAGACGTCTACACAGCCCAGGTGATGAGTTGGATACTACCAAGGTTTTCAGACGCTGCAGTGATGCCTTGAGTGATTGGGAGGTGACAAGAACGCGATCTCGGCTAAGATCAACAACTTCTTCGTCCTCTTGTTTGACAGTGGTAGAAGCAGAACTTAAGGACAACCTCAGTGACGGGTTGATATCCTGTACCAACGGATGAACGAAGGCGTTCCAGCCGGGCGTACCTAAATAGGGATTCAGTATACACCTATAGTCCGAGTAATGCCTTGATCACTTACCAGGTGCGCCATACTGCTTGCTTCCCAGTATACCATATCCTATAACCTGTGACGCAGTTTTGGCCATATCAGGTCCAGCTTCTCCATCAATGAGCTCGAACAATTCTCTTGAAATGCCCTCAAACCATGCTTGTGGAGTCATGCTCGCTGGAACCGATGAAAGCAGCCTGGTAGCAACAACAACACCTTCATGCGTGATGCTAGCACCTTGCTTCCGAGTTGCTACATCGCCTTCAGGAACCCGGCCAACATTACTAGGGTGAACTGAAAAGACAAACTCCATGGTTCCGCGAACACCGCCGGGGCGGAGCGGTATGAGCGTGAGGGTTTGGAGAAGAGGATCTCGAAGCCATTGTGGGAGAACAGATGGCTTGATGAGAGTGTTAAGAGCAGGTAAGAGCTTCCATACTTCAGTGCTTCGGTATGTCAGCGCTACGGAAATTGTTGATGCTTCCCTCTCTTTGGTCATGGCACTAACCGATCGATGAGCTTGTTGTATTCTTCAACACCGGATTTTCGGATAGTAGCATCAATACTTGGAGCAAAAGCTTTCTTTCCAGCTTCCACTATAACCTCGATTATTTTGGGCTGTGAAGCCGTAGAAGATGAGCTGGCCATCATCTCTGCATCGAGTCTTGAGTTGAAAAGATCAAATTTGGTATAGGGTGTTTGTCATCATGACCCAAGCTCCAGCCTTCATGTGTATAAAACACTGTATTTACTGTGAGGGGCCTTGAATCACGTGCAGGCGCGCCTTGCTATGTGGGACCAACCTCTTATCGCGTCTCCCACTCTCATGAGCTGGACTTTCAATCAACAACTTCGCGATACTGTTCGGTTTTAAGATTCTTTACTGGAGATACGACCATCACCGGAATGCACAAAGATTCATATGGATCAGCTTTTCAAATATCGACGCGGTCAGGAATGACACCTTCACTGCACTTAGCAGACACAACAGCACGCGTGACGCCTCCCTCACAGTTCTCCGGCCCTCGTTTTTCGCAAGAAATGTCTATTGCAGACCGTTCATCCTTTTGGTTACCCACGCATATGCCGCTCTCGAGCCTGTAACAGGACCTCGTGTATGCCGCAGCAGGATTATGCTGGTGTATTGCGTCCTGTAGAGGATGTACCAGGCAGGATGGGCGAACGAGGCTCGGAACTTAACCCTAAGAAGATATCTGGTTTTTAAGCCTTGCGCTCTTGTCGTCCAAGTCGTCTTTTAAGCCGGCTAAGCACTAACAGCCGTGACGCGCCCGCTGAAAAGTGGGATGATCGGCTCGAGGTGCTAGGTCGACGGACAGGCGAGGAGGGCAGTCCAGTCACCAGTTGGTGCGTGAGAGGATCGGTGCCATGAGTCGCTGCGGTAAGAGCCTCTGGTCTGAGGACGCTCGTCAGCCCTTTCCACTGGAACCAGCACATCGGTCAAAAGTAGACTGTCTAGAAGATGCGGTTAGCCCTGGACCCTTGGAGATGGAACTGGACTGGCCACTTGGCCATGCTGCTTGCTTGCCCATCAACCCCGACCAGCTGAGGAGTGGAGCGTTGAATTGACTTCAAACAGTCAGTTTACGAATTTCATCCAATTCTCAAGTCATGACCTGTCGGAACCACCAGCTAGGGTAATTCCAGCTGGCGTAGCAGGCAACTTGTGGAAACATACAGAAACTCAAAAACTGATACTCCTCAACAACCAACCGCCCCCGGTCCTTCGAAGCTGCGAATGGCATGGCGCATTGCTACACTGGTTCACATCCACCCAACCCCTTGGCTTTTTTTTTCGCTCACTGGACCACACCATGGCTTTTGCCTCCGGTGTGTGACGCTCTGCGTCTGGTCTGACCAAGCGCATTAACCTCTAGCCCTGGGCCGCAGTCCCTTGGTCATGATGGGCGCCAGCACGCCTGCGAGGATCGAATGGTCCCAACAGGTCCCTCGGATCAACTGAAAGGTTGAACTAGAGACGAAAGGGTGGTTTTTATGGATGTCTTTTGTCCACCCGTCAACGCCCCCCATGAACTCTTGCTGGCGAGAGCTCGGGGAGGAAACAAAAACCAGTCCTTGTTGGCAGCGCGAATCACACAGAAGGAGTCTTCTCGTCAGCGTCGGTGGGTTCTGAATTGCGTTCTGTCATGACAGCATCTGGTGGAGTCGTGTTAGCGAAGGCACTGAATCATTTAGGATTGGCAGCTCACGAAACAATCTTTATCCTTGCAATGGCCAGTTTCAGGATGATACTCGCGCTTGAAGTTGGAAGCAGCACCGGGACCCATCTCGAGTTGGAGTCAAAGTTTCGTGCTTGTCTGGTGTTGTGAAAGACCCATGCGTCGAGATGACATTTACGATCCTGAGTCGCATTGATGAGATTGAGTTGTATTCTCGGATCTAAGGACAGGCCTGGTTGGAGGGTAGTCCAGGCTGTTCTCTTGCCTGAAAATGGTGTGGAGGACAGCCCCCCGCGGTGAGGGGATAAGTCTACCCGTTCTTTCCTTGATTTTCTGTTACAGATGCTAACGGCTGGGCAGGACCAAAGCAGTCTAACTGTCCTGAGTTCCGTTGCGGGAAGGTCCCATCCTCTGGTAAGTCCCGTCAGGCACTCTCACCTTGACCAAACAACATGAAGTCAACTGTGTAGCTCACTGGCGAGCGATCTTGATTCGGAGCCGAAGAACATACCTAGGTTGAAGATGAAAGTCATCATGGTGTTATGATAATCCCCGGATGATCGTGTTTACCAGCAGCAAATTAGAATCGCTGGAGATTCAAGTAGTGTAATTATAAGTTTCTTATTATCAATTCACTGTTAAAGGAACCACTCTCAAAATTGCACGTGTCGTGGTTCTGTCGTGGTTGCCTACCTATTAGATAGTGCCTGTAGTGAAAGACGGAAGGAAAGCTTGCTTCGCTCCTGGTTGTGTTACATAGGCCTCTGGTCGCCCATAAACAGGACTGATTGTTTGCTTTTCTCACTCTTCAAGTGCGTGTTTTCATTGATTACTCTTCGTCCGTTTCCCATTAATACAGGCATCTCTTATTGCAGGCTTCGTCTTGGATTCTCATTCTTACCAAACGCCTATATAATCTGCAAACGGCAAACCACCATGCTTCCAGTAGCATTGCTGGGCCTGGGCCTGGTGCCCGCTGTTATGGCGATCCCAGCCGCCGGTCCTATGGCTGAACCTACAGTCTACGTGGACCGCAGAGTGGCTGTTGCAGCTCCTGCACCTACTGAGGCTGTAGTCCTTGGACGACGCGACATTACCGATGATGCAGGGTCTTACATCAACAGTCTCGCTGCCGAAGTCCCAAGCAAGATTTCGGGATGGGTCCTCTCTGGCACTCTCGATTTCCCGTCTGGCCTTCCCACAGGAGATCAAGTGAAAGAATCGGCGGGTATCAACGACGACGATCTTGCAGCACAGCCAACGCAAGTGCTCAACATTCCGTGAGTTTACACCTTGGACTAAATATCAGCAATGACTAACCGCAAGATAGCCCGTACGGTAACTGGACAGACGATGGGTGGAATGTTCGAGTGCACGGAAATGTCTACAAGGACCCAGATCTTGACCAGGACAAAGTTGATGAACTTGTCAATACCTTCCTTGTCGACACAAGTGTTGAAAAACTTTCGGACTCAGAGAAGGCTCAGGCCAGAAACGTGACCAAGTCTATTTTTGTCATCCAACAGAACGATGCAAGCGTGTGGATGAACTTTACAAATAACAATGGCGGCGCTATTGACGTGGTAAGGATCCTCATGACTGTATTTTATAACGATGCCAGTTCCTAACTATCATGCTTCAGAGAGGAGACTCGCAAAATATCGCCTTGCCAGACAACACGACTCTTCAGGGTGATTTCGATGTCTTCGTCAAGCTCAGAAACACCACTGGCTACTTGATCCCCGGTAACGAGACTTCAAAAATCCAGACTCTTAACTTGTATGCCGAAGGGATGAACAACAATGGTAACTCGACTGCTTACCTCGTCCCGCCCAAGGGAGTGACCATCATCTCGGACATTGACGACATTTTGCGTGTCACAAAGATATATCAACCAAAGGAGGGCCTGCTCAATACCTTTGCTCGACCTTTTTCGTCGTGGATGAACATGCCTGATATCTATGCCAACTTGTCATCGTCAATCAACGACTTGCATTTCCACTACCTCACAACAACGCCCGAGCAGATTACGCGCAATTACATGAGCTTCATTTACAACACCTACCCACTAGGCTCATTCGACACACGCCCGCTCAACTTCTCCGACATTCCAGCGACATTGTCCATCCGTCGCTTCCTACTAGACAAGATCCTCCAGACCTTCCCCGACCGCAAGTTCATCCTCGTCGCTGACACATCCAATTCAGATGTGATGAAGGTATACCCGGCGCTGTACAAGGACTACCCAGGCCAGGTGCAGTGCATCTGGCTGCGCAACACAAGCGCCACAGATAGCGAAAACAAGTTCCCCTATGACACCTCGGAGTTCAAGAACATCTCTGAGAACAACTACATGTTCTTTACCGTCCCTGATGATCTTACCAGGCTGGACGTTGCCAATGGGCAGTGCCTCAACAGTACCGTTGAGCAGAACGTGACATTTAGTATCCAGGGACTGCCGGAAAAGAATAACGCGGCGGCAGGTGGAGTTAGCGCGAGGATGATTGTAGTGATTATCGCAGGAATAATTGCTGTCATTGTGGCAGTGGTGGTGTAGAACAAGTTGAAGTCGTAATGAGCAGGGCGTGGCTACCTAGAAGGTTGTATTATTATTATGTTGTATTCTTTCACGACTTAGTATCATTATTCCCCGGCTTTGCAATCGAATTCATTCCGTTTACCAACCGCTCAGTGATGGATGCCATCAATTCAGGGTCCATATCGTATGAGAACGGGACTTCTACCACATTGACCGTATAGGCCCATCGTCATAAGGGTGGCACCCCGGTAACCAGGGAGGATATTGTCCGATGTGTCTTATCTCATTCAATGTACTTGATTCTCATGGAAATTTTGGCATGGATAAAATCCTATACATCGGGAATAGATATGCCGAGGTAGCTCGTTGAAAGATAGCTGGAAACTAACGCCATCAGGATCAACAGCTGCAGTAAAGCACAAAAGAGGCTGGCTTGTTCTTGGATGGAGTTGAATTTTTATTCTCTCAATCGTTCCATACCTGTTCTGGAACAGGAACGAGGGACCCTCATCAACCATGCCACGGCATGGGGAATGGGCTGATGTAAGGTGCTGTAGCGCATAGGCGAGATCTGCCATCTCTCGTCTAGGTACCAAGTAGTATTGCAAGAGGAGAAGAAGAGGACACAAGGTTTAGGTCAAGCTCAAGGGTGTTTGCTTCCCCCCTCTCTTCCCCGTCAAACGTTGAGTTGTGAGCTGAGAGGGATCGTCAAGCTGTAGCTGATATCCAATGGGAAATCGATTGACTCCTGCCAGCTGAGACATTGAGGCTAACTAGGTACTGTAGCTGTCAATCTTAGCGAGGTGTGAGGTGTATATTCCCAAGTAAAGGGAGTCTGGTAATCCAACTCAAGATAACTTCAACGTTGAGCTGAGTCCTGCGGGGACCGTTGCGGGCTACGGATACTGCTTCCCTTTGCGTGAGTCCCTAGTTAGAACTAGTAAGAAAATATTGAGCACTAAAGACAAGCTGCTACATGTGCCAGTGGAGACGGGACAGATTGCTCATGATCAGCCAGTTGACAGCGGTTGATATCCATTTCTCATGGAATGGTGCTAAGGTAATTAATGCCCGTGAACGCTAGCGTGCTGTACCTGCCATTCAGCGAGCATGTTCCTGAACCAAGACTGTTCCGTACTGTCCGGCAAAAACGGCTTGAGCGCCTCTTTCCTCTTCCCAGGTATTGAAACATGCCCGTGCTTAATTGAAAAGAGAAGGGGCAAAAGCCGGGGGACTGTTCACATGTCATTATTCGCATCTTGAAATCTCTTCCATCTCGCAACCCTCTCCACTGACAGTCAATTCGGAACAAAACCACATGGTAGCACAGCATTCTGCATCCTTCTCATTCGCGTCTCTGTCTACAGTACGTAGTTCGTCCTTTCGATCCAAACGGTCCGCTCAGCCCGCGGGAGTAAGCGAGCGACCGACCAAGCGTTTAAAACAAACTCACTGGACGGCGGCAATTCATTTTCTGCACCTCTTTGTCCGGCACCTAGCAGAGCAAGCTAGCGTTAGTTCAGTCTTGATGGAGCTCCATCGGCTCACCCTCCAAGAACAAGACGCAAACCGTTACCGTTATCATTGAGCTACGTAGTACAAACGGCTCCTTCGGCTGCGGCTCTCCAGCATCTTTGTTGATCCTGTTGTCGACCCTCTAATTAAATTTCCCGCGTGGGCATTGCGATTCAAGTCTTGAGTACAGGCTCGTTCTCCTTGTTGGGCAATCCCTATCGGTGGGTCCAGGTCCTAGGTACCTCATCCTGAGCCATACAAAGGCTGACTGATAAGTACTACAGGCAACAAGGATCATCAGACGAGCTCTCTTTCCGAGGCACGCCACATCTCACGACCCAGCCCTGGCCTCTGCGCCTTGATCCGATGCCTCGACATGATCTCCTGCGTCTACTAGAACGCAACACTGACTTGCTCAGCTCACCATAACCAAATTTATCACGAACCAGACATCATCACATGCCATATACGCTTGAGCGGACAATGTGAAATGAAGTGAGATCAAGTGCTGCCTCGTCGTTCTCACAAAGAGAAGAGGCCAAGAAATCGATTTCCGGCTCCATAACGGCCAAAAGAAGAACAATTGTTCCCCTACCCAGTGAAACACATTCGCGCCTGTTACATGATGTCCAGAACAAAAAAAAAAAAAAAAAAGCCCAAAACCCAAAGACAATTTCAGAATGGAGCCCCCCGTCTCCAAAAACGTTCAACGCAGCGCATGGGTATCTCGGGGAGGTTTTGTTTGTTCGCGGTCTTGCTCCAGCCACCAATCTCCCGCTCCATCCAATCTTGAGCGTCGCAGTCAAAAATCGTACACTGCATTCGCCCAATGGCGCGTTGCAATATGGTCGGCGGTCAAGAGAGAGGTATGCCATCCTGTTCTCATGTTTCCGTCGGCAGTTTCCAGTCTTTACTCGTTCATGATTATTTCCCAAGCTCTGTCGTCGCCAAATCGCAATTGAGAAAACCCTTTCAAAGGACATTCCTGGTTTACCCCTCAAGGGTACCCTGCTCTACTTCTCAGAACCGATGATGTGACATAATTCCCGGTATACTTGGCATGGCGCTCGTTACGGGGATTGACGGCGGTGGTCGGCTGGCTTTATCCCTAAGCGTCCAGTCGTCGCCGGGTTCTGAAGGAGCCACGAGCTCCATTAGAGTATACTGGAGGATGCCGTCGAGAACTTGTGGTACAACAATATCTCGGGGAACGCTCCGTGAGGCCAGAGAAGGTTCTTCGTTATCGCGGCCATCGGCCTAGAAGCTCCAGTCAGCAAACCTCAAATGACTATACAAGAAAAAGCAAGCAAGCTTACAAGACATGAAGCGCAAGGCGCATTATTCACCCAAACCCAGTTGGGACAGTTGTGTGTATAAAAATACTTGCAGCGGTACTTGTAAAAACCACCGGCACCACTCATTGTGTTGTTGAGGATAGAAGAAAGCTGTACGACGCAAGACGAAGGAGATTGAACAAGGTATGATGTGAGGCAATGGACAAGATGAGATAGAGATGCGAGGCAGACGCTCTCTTATAAGAGATACCAGGCAATGAAAGGAAGTGACGTGAATCGATTAGCACGGAGAGTGGACTAGGCTGGGGAAAGGGTCGAACGATGCGCCTGGCTGTCCTACAGTGCCGCTGATGAAGTGCGGATGGCCAACATGTCAAGGATTCCCAGGGCATGGCGGAGCTTCAAGCGGGAATGGTCTGGCATGATCAGAGGTGCGTACCGTTTGCTCGACGGAATACTACTTACAGACTCGGACTGCTGACGTCTTGGGACAGCTAAACTCGATGGCGAATGGCCGCTGGCGTAGCAATGCCATTTTACATGGCATTNNATGGCATTGACTGATGTCCCCCACTGGACATAACGATGCGATGCAGTGGAGACCACACCCGTAGTGATGACAGACAGGGTGACCCTGCGAGCTCCGCAAGAGGGCTGCTCGACACTGGACGCCTCTTGCAAGAAGCCGGACGTCGAACACAGGCAGGAAGACATGCATATTGTTCTACAACAGCGGCAACAAACGATAACCAACCAAAAAGGACCATCATGGACGACTCTTCTTGGAGAGTGATTGGAACATTTGCACCACTTTTGTTGACAGAATTGGCCCACTGTAATTAATACGACTGTAGAGGACACATAACTTTTCCACAAGTTCACTAGACGAATGTTATTCGGCATTAGTGGCATCCAGGTGCTGCGGTCCTCGCCTCAATATGCTGCTGAGGGGGACTCTACAGTGTAGTAGTATCTTTCTACTGAAAAGCGATGGGAGAGCCGTCGCAAAGTGTTGACAGCTTGGAAAGCGTGTGGGGCCATGGGACGAGAGCTCAAACGTTAACAGGCGTAGTGTCCGGCGGATATGGCGTGAGGTTAGACCTGACAAGGGGTGTCTCTTGTCTGGGGAAAGGACGTACCATCTGTCACGGCCATATCCAATGATGTTGGGCATTCATCCATCCCTCTCGGAGTCGACCTTGCTTGAAACGATGCACAATGATTCCCCCGTCTACGGTCCATGGTCCACGGCAATCACAATCGCCCAACGCCGCATACCAGGGAAAGAAACCCTCGATGGGGAGGGGCGTGTTCGAACACTTTGCTGTGCGCATATGCTGTGGTATTCTCGGACCTGTCGGCGCTACGCTTTGAAGCCGCGTGGGCTGCGAGGTTATAGTCAACGGCCGGCTTGCTGTGGTCGTCCCATGTCACTATGTGTCGTGCCACGAGCAGAGCATGGGTAAAGAGCTGAACTTCGAAAGCAGGCCATCAACAAGACTACTTTGACCATGCTCTTGGTCGCTGAAATGGGGACTTTGTGGGGAGGGGATCTTTGAGGCTGAAAAAGAAATGTTCTAAGAACACCGTGGGTTCGATGCCGATGCGGCCCAGCAGCTGGAAGGGAAGGGAAGGGGGCGGGAAAAAGCAAAAACAAATAAAAAAATAAAAAAATACCTTCACAGGTGAAGGGACAGGATCCACAAGCGCGTGGCGCCGCGTTTGGCTTGTAGGTATGCGAAGTATGTCTCGATGTATACTTATTGAACATGGTTCAGGTGTTCGTGAGGCATTCATTTTTGCCTGCAAGAGTCTGGACATGTGAACGGTCGAATGCGCAAGATCAACAGTCAAGGCTGAGATTGAAATTGTCGACATGAGCGAGGCCTCAACCGTGGTGTTAATCTTTCTGCTGTCATGAGAGGTGACAGTCTCAGACTGATTCTTTTATTAGGGCCCAGGGTGTCTCATGTTTCCAACGTCCAATGAGGCCTTCGCCGGCACCGTCGGATGCCTCGACTCCTACCTTGGTAACTCGATCCTTATCTAACTAGGTAGGCTTTGTTACAAACACTATCTTGCGACTGAAGCAGTCGGAACTAAAATAGCAACAAACCACGCAAAAATTGAGCGCACCGAAAGAAACATGATATGGGAATAGCTCCGTATTGTCGGGGAACTGATTACGAGTAGCATCCCTCGCCACTACCGACATTATGATACCATTAGTCAATGCATATGCACAATTGACACAGCTCCTAACCCCTTCTTTGATCCTCACTCATGCATTTTTTTGTCTTCTTCCGTTCTCCAAGAGGTTTGGAGACGGGGGGACGCTAGAAGCTATGGGCTTCTCAGATGGAGTGTGATGATGCTCTGCTCTATAGGAAACACTCTGCAGCTACAGGCTATGCTCTCCATATTTTATCATCCGGAAATGTCATCTGCACTCACTTCACTATGTATATGATCAACCGCACTCTCCTTGACCTTTGGGCTGAGCAATTTGCTCAGACCAGCCCCTGATACCCTGATGTTCTTTCTGTCCTACCCCGATTTACTATGTACACATGGTATTGGACCGATTCTCTGATCTGATAACACCAACTGGGGTGTCCCTAGGCTATGACCAAGCTCAACGGCAAGTCTATCACACTCCAATGATGGTAACAAGTTCGATTGATTCTGCCATGCGACATCCCTGCAGCCCGAAAATAGCTTCGTCGCATATGAGCTACTATGGATGTTGATGACATCGCGCAAAACGCAGCAAATATTGACATTCTTGGGAGGTAATGACTGGACCTGGTTAAAGAGTCAGCCTTAAAGCGGAACTAACGGCACAACATCTGGTTCCTTACCGAAACCTTTCATCCTCATCTATTATTATGCATTTATGACTATGCAGACAATCCATGTCTCCTTAGGAAGTGATCCTCGAGGCGAATGTCTGGACCAAGGCTGTTGGGTTTAACGCACCACTATCGTAGGCTCCAGGCCAGCTTATTTGATTGCTTCATCTTCACTCTCAATATTGGCTTGAATTGTCAGATCATTGGCATCTAGAACGCCACGAGGCTTTTCAGTCAGTGGTTGTACCCGCATGTTGTTTGCTGCTAATGTCACCCAGGTGTCGATAGCTCCGTAGCGTTCCCACGCATGCAGTTCGTTTCCTTTCTTTTCTCTTCTTTTTGCTTTTTCCTTCGATCTCCCGCCTCCACAGAAACCGATGCGAGGGGAGCCCTGCTAGCCCTGCCATTTCAGCAACCCCCTGGTAATCCACACCCAGGTTTAGCAGGCATTACACATCATCACCCCGGGACTCTAACAAGAATTGGAGTTAGAACCGTTGAGACTAACGGCTAGACTGCATTGTTAAACGCGGCGAGACGGATGTGCAGCCCGCCCCCTCCTGCAAGGATCCCCTGTTCGTGTTTGCATCACAAACAACGTCGAGAGCATGTATGTATCTTGACGTGGATCCCCGAGCCAAGCATCAAGCTCCGCTGACAGCTCAAATCCCGTATAGCAAACTGCCAGGGCTGGGAAAAGAGACAAGAATGCTGTCATGTGGAGAGCTTAACAGGCCAGAAAAGGTGTCGTGCATGATGCTAGGAAAGTATAATGTTACAGAACTGCAGAAGTGCTTCACATAGATTGACAATGTTTCATCTACCAGGATAACACTGTTGAATATACGAATAATATCAGCCTCTCTATCCGCCGCCACCTTTATGCATAAATCTGTTCCGAGGTTCGTTTTGTCGTCTCTTTTCTCATCCTCTACAAGACGCGCGCTAGTAAACCGCCCAAGAAACGCCTGCGTCCCCCATCTCGCTCTGTCACACCCTCTTCTGGTAGCCTAACGGCGCTGCAGCACTCTAACATCGAACAGGTAAGGCAAAGCAAACTGTTAACCAGACAGGAAGGGGTGAGGAGGGGGAGAGTGAAAGTAGAGAGAAAAACAAAATCCAACCAGTCAACCAACCAGAATATTAGTTGCTGCACATAAAACGCCGTGTCGACCAGCCAAGGTATGAGATTTACAAATTTGGTGGGTTTGACAAGGTAGGGGAGGACCTTGTTGATGTAGTCGCACACAATCTTTTCTCCTACACCCTCTGCAAAGATGATGCTCCTTCGTTGGTCCATGCAAGGCCGAGCCGCCGTGATGGAGGGCTGCCTCCTACACACGCATGAGGGTTAAGCATTGGATAAGCAGGAGGACCGATCGCTCACTTTCTAATCCCTGCTAACTCCGGTTGGTCGTCGATTGTTGGGAGGAGGCTCTCATGGGTTCCTGCAGGAAAGGCTTCATCTATCAGCCTTCATGGCTTCCCTGCGACGCTTCTTTTCTGCGGCGCGTGCGAGGGAACGCTTGACATCGCCTTGCTCAAACGAGTCAAGATCGTAGTACGTGGGGGCAATCTCCTACAAAATTGTTAGTACAATTGTCTCCAGCAGAAAGAATCGTCACTGGGGGAACACGACTTACCAATAGCCACTCGGGTCGGATACCCGTACATGTTCGGATGTATTGCTTGGACGTCAGGACAAACTCGTTGTAGAGAACCCAGTCAAACTCGGTGCGGAGGACAGTCGAGGGGTGGATCAAAACGGCTTGGTCGTCCTTGATAGTCTTGTACAGCTTGCCCGAGCTCTCTTTCATGGCGACTTGCATGAAAAAACCGGCGAGCAATGCGCGTCGGATGTTGGTGTAGTAGTTTTTGTCCTCGAAAGGCGTCGACATGAGCTCCAGGCCGTTCGTCTCCATGATACGCTTGAGCTGAGCGCGAACATTATCGGCACTCGAAAGATGTCGGAATGAGAGGAAGTGCTCGTGACACCACTGCTTGACGCTGTTGGGGTCTGATGTCGCCTGGCCCTTGAAGGCGTGGTAGGCGTTGAGAAGCGTCAGATGGTCACCATCGGGGTGAGCAAACTGCGCCTTCATCTCGTCGGCGCGCTTGCGGTTGTTGGCGGGTCGAGTGAAGATTTGGGGGACCGAGAGGAGAGAGGTGATGGAAAGAATCTCGTTTGAGCAGTAGAACTCGGGAGAAGAGATGAGCATGACGGCGAGGGCAGGGTCGAGAGGGAAGGCTGATGCCATGCTGCCAAGAGTGGTCAGCTCACCATCGTCGTCGAGACAGGCGAGGTAATTGAGTTCCTCGAGGGCTCGCATCATGGTTTCGGGAGCAGGGGGGTCCATGAGATCGAAGTGAACAAGATCTTCAACACCAAGCTTCTTGAGCTCCAGAACAGTATTGGCCAAGTTGGAGCGCAGAATCTCGGGGTATGTCTGCTCGATAAGCTCCTTCTTGAAGGCCTTCTCGGTGTACAGACGGAAACACTTTCCAGGCTTGGTACGACCGGCACGACCAGCACGCTGCTGGGCGGAAGCTTTGGAAATAGGCGAGACAAGGAGCGACTCGACACGGATACGAGGGTTGTAAATCTTTTGCTTGCTAAAGCCGGGATCCACCACGTAGACAATACCGTCAATGGTCAAACTGGTTTCGGCGATATTGGTGGAAACAATGACCTTGCGACCAGGACGACCGCCCTTGCGAATAGGCGCGGGTGCCTTGTCGAAGATGCGCTGCTGCTGATGGGGAGGGAGGGTACCATAGAGGGGATACACAGCGAGCGGGCCGGCGTCGACTTCGCGCATCAATTCGTCCGCCTCGAGGCTGATCTTGCGACAAGCGTCTTCAATTTCGTCTTCACCAGTGAGGAATAGTAGCACATCGCCCTCGGGCTCTGAGGCGTGAATTTGGAGAACAGTTCGAATGGCAGCCTCGACGTAATCGCGTTCAGGCTCAGGAGTGTAGAAGATTTCAACAGGGTGGGTTCGACCGGGGACGGCGAGTAGGGGCGCATCGTTAAAGTACTTTTGAAACTTTTGAGCATCAAGAGTAGCAGACATGATGATGATCTTGAGGTCGGGACGGCGCATAGAGATCTGTTTGAGCAGGGCCATGAGAATATCAGTCGCAAGGGTACGTTCGTGAGCTTCATCGAGAATGATGCAGCTGTACCGGGACATTTCGTGGTCGTGCATAGCCTCGCGTAGAAGCATACCGTCGGTCATGTACTTGAGCATCGTCTTGGGGCCTGTCATATCCTCGAAACGGATGCTGTAACCAACTTCCTCGCCCAGAGTGACGTCCATCTCGTCTGCGACACGTTGCGCGACCGACATGGCGGCGACTCGACGCGGCTGGGTACAAGCGATGAGTTTACCGGTGATGTGAGGGAGCTCGTCGTAAACGACATATTGAGGGATCTGCGTCGTCTTTCCTGAACCTGTCTCACCGACAAAGACGAGAATCTGGGTCGAGTGGTACTTGTCGAGGAATTCCTGCCGTTGCTTGTGGACAGGCAAATCGCGACGGCCCTGGAGAATCTGAAAGTACTTTTGCGAATGCGGTCGGCCGGTAAAGGGGTTCGACTCTGAATCTTCCGCCTTGGCAGCCTGCTTGGCTGTGGTGTGCTGCCGCTTCATACCAGCCAGAGGTGAGTCGAGCGAAGGCTCCTCGGCGTGGCCATTGCTGTCGCCGTTCTCGTACATGTGAGCGAGGTATGGGTTGTACTTTTCGTCTTCTGCGCCGTCCTTTTTGGCCTTTTTCCGGGTAGACTCGTCAGCGTCGGCACTGGAACGCTTTCCTCCCTTGACGTCGGACATGATGATGACGGAGTAGAAGAAAAAAAGGGTGGCGAGGCTGAAGGAGAGGCGGTAGTGTTTTGGTGTTTGTTTCTGCCAGAAAATTTTGGCTGGAGTGATGGTTGATGTCCTATCGATAAGGACCCTTGTTGCACAGTAGTAATAATACAGTAAGATACAAGCTGGACGGCATGGCATGGCAGGTATGGGATTTATAGGTTTGATATTATAGGATATGAGTAAACAAATATAGATGATTCCTGTGCCAATCTAGCATAAGCAGATCTACACTATTTTCTCGGTATGTCTAGGTAGACAATCGCAATACCAATGGCGGTGACTTCTCTAACTGTACAGCGCGCACACTGTGCTCCCTCAGGGTCCTCAGGTCGTCGCGAAAATCACCGCTTCATTTATTCATTCAACTGGGAGAAGTAAAAGTTTGAACCTCCCACCGAGAGACTGGTCACATTTCTTGGATGGAGACAGCTAAATCTGTTCAAACTCATCATATTTAATCAAGATCCCCCCCCCCCCAATTCTCTCCTTTTCTTTTTTGATATTTATTATTCTCTAAATCACCTCTAACAAACCTAGTGCATCCATCCCACTTCGCACAACTATCGGCCTTTGGCGGGGTGATTTTACTCCACCACCAGAAATCTCAGCTTTAGACTAGTTCATCGTTTCTCTGGCTACAACCACCATCAACAATCTTGAGACAAGCTATAGCTACAATTATGGCTTCTGACGGCTCAGGCTTCGAAATGCCTGACGGCTTTGGTCTTCAGCGCCCTAGTTTCCACATTGGATATCACGACTCGACTCGTGATAAGCCCCTCACCGACTTACAGTACGGCCATCTTCTCAACCATGGTGTAAGTCGCAAACTATCCACATCAACGATCCTTTGTCGCCGCTGGAGAAGCTATATCCTCGTGGTCTAAGGTTATCAAGGGCCACCAATTGACTCAATGGATAGCTCGCCTTTGCGACAACTCCCATCACCAACACTCACTTTCGTGATCGCGTCTTTGCTCTAGTTTCTGAGCATCTTTCTGCTCTGTCCGGTAATGGCGAAAGTCCGACCACTACAGCGACTGGCTCGCGAGCTGAGCCTATTCTTCCCTCTTTGACTCCCAAGGACACGAGCGTGTTTCCTTGCGCTGCTGTCAACACTTATACTGCAGTCATCAGCCCCTGGATCGACCTTGGCTCTCCCAACCCCATCATCTCAAGCATCTCCCGTCAGGTGCTCAATGTCGAGGTCAACTACGCCAACTTCTGTGGTGTACGAAGCATCATCATCCCTGGACCTCGACAGGACGCTTCCATTGATGGCGGAAACCAGAGCCTTGCTCAGTACTCGCGGGCTGTCAAGGAGGCTCTCACCATCGGCGTTCGCCTCACCTTTTTGATCCATATGCCCATGTATCGAGAGCCTGGTACGGAGTCACAAACACCCAGCATTTCATCACTCGATGTCAAGACTCCTACCAAGACTGAGGCTAAGGAGATTGACCTCCTCTCAGCCTGGGACTCGTGGCACCACATCCGTACCGTCTGCGAATACGACACGAATCTCTTTGTTGGTAAGTTCAAACCGAGCCATTTTCCTGTTGCTCGCCAGCTAACTTGTGTGAGCGCTGCAAATACCCCGGGTTATGCCCGAAAAGGCTCTTCAGAACCGTTGGTTTGCTGAACCTCTTCACTACCTCACTTTGAGCCCATCAACTTTCCAGGCCAACAAGGCTGGCTTTCCTTCGCTGTCCAAGCATCATCAGAAACTCATCTTCTCGTATATGCGACTCAAGAATCTGCCCTGGATTCTCTTGTGCGACGCTGGCCCGGATGTCTCGCAACTCAAGGACGGCTCTCAGGTTTTGCCTCCGTCTCAAGACGAGTTTCCTAGTCTGGCTGAAGCCGAGACGCAGACCCAAGCCTCCAAGACAAATGCTCTTCAAATAAAGACCAACGACTACATCTCTTACCTCCGATGGCTTGAGGACCAGCAGCCTCCATTCACCTACCTTGAGAGTCCCACGTTGACTAGCTTCCAGGACTGGCTGCAGTCACCTCTTCAACCTCTGTCGGACAATCTCGAGTCTGCCACGTACGAAGTCTTTGAGGGAGACCCTGTCAAGTATAGCCAGTACGAGATTGCTGTGTTTGAGGCTCTCACAGAATGGAAGGAGCTTAATAAGCCTACCTCCAAGGAGGGCAAGGTTGTTGTCGCTGTCGCGGGTTCTGGACGTGGACCTCTTGTTACTCGAGCCCTCAAGGCATCTGAAGATGCTGGCGTTCCGATTGATATGTGGGCAGTTGAGAAGAACCCCAACGCATATGTCTATCTCCTACGTCAGAATGACCTCGTCTGGGGTGGTAAGGTCAAGGTGGTCAAGACTGATATGCGAGCATGGAAGGGCCCTATTGTTTCTGAGGATGGGAATGGAACTGTCTACGGCAAGGTTGACATTCTTATCTCAGAGTTGCTTGGTTCATTTGGCGATAACGAACTGTCGCCCGAGTGCCTTGACGGTATCCAGCACGTTATGTCGACGCCTCACGGTATCTCCATCCCTAGCTCTTACACAGCTCACATGAGCCCCATCTCGACACCCAAGATCCACGCCGATATTCTCTCGCGAGTGCCTGGAGATAAAAACGCCTTTGAGACACCCTGGGTTGTCCGTCTCTTTGCTCTCGACTTTGTTGCTGAGCGGGTGCCAAACAAGCCCCGATTCCAAGAGGCCTGGGAGTTCTCACACCCTATCCCTGATTCTACTCTTGCGGCACTTGAGGCGAAGCGCTCTGGAGGTGTAGTCGGTGGTGGAGGTGGTAGTATGGCTGGCGCCGCTGGTGCCAACGACCACAACTCTCGGTACTGCCATCTCACATTCGTTTGCCAGGCACGGGGCGTTACCCATGGATTGGCGGGCTACTTTGAGTCGACACTCTATGAGTCGCAGATCCCTGAGAACAAGGGTGAAAAGATTGAAATCAGCACACACCCCGAGCGCATCGACAGCAAGAGCAAAGACATGATCTCATGGTTCCCCATCTTTTTCCCTCTCAAGGTAAGCCTCCTTTTCCTTTATTGTCGACATGTCATTGACATCTCTGCAGAAACCTCTCTACTTCCCAGTAGATACCGAGCTCGAGGTCAGCATGTGGCGACAGACGGACGACACGCGGGTATGGTACGAGTGGCTTGTCGAGGCCTTTACCTGGGTTGGACCATCCACACGCATCAAGGTGGCTACGTCGGATCTGTGCAGCAGTCGCCAGGTGGCATGCCTCATGTAGATGTGTTGGAATGATGTCAGATGAATGGATAAACGATGCAATGAAAAGAAAAGTTTTGTTTAGAATTTTGTCAAAATTAAAAGATTTGCAGATGAGCCAACGATTTGGATGTGATGTGATGTGGCCATAGCCGAAATGTGTGCTTGCTCAGAACTAGGTGTATTCTATCCAAGGTTTCTTGAACTAAACTGTCACGCTTCCTTTCTGTTTATACTAATAAGCTCGTTACCGCATCGTCGAGGCCGTGAAAGTTAAGCAAGAGAATATCCCTGACTCTTTGCAAGTAATTGGTTTGGCTCATTCGATCAGACATAAAAGCATCAACCACAATAATGTACTGAGAATCCTGCTATCAACACTCACTGGCGATCAGAACAAGTATTCACATGTAAGAACCTTCTATGCTCAGGCCTCAAGCAATATCCTCACGGGGTCATATTCCACTAGACCCGAGCCACATGTACTTGATAGACTCTTAAGGTGCGCAACAGGATATTTCGGACAACTTCCGCAAGATTCACATGCTTACTATTATCGAGAATCTTAGCCTCATACATACTATGAGGAGTATCTGAGCGGAGGAAAGGGACATTGCGTTCGGTGGATGGGAAGAGTGAGGATGACTATGAGTTCAATGTACTCGTGAGTGCGCGTCTCATATATATGATCATGGCATATCCTAACCATATGCCGATCTTCTCCTGTTGTCCGACAATATCTATCATCTGTGTAACACTTCCCTTCCTCCGACCACCATCATGACACCTCCCGTCAGCACGGTCACACGGTAGTCATAGCGCCTCACGCCCGAATGCTTCTAGAGCAAGCTCATTGGGGTAGTATTCGATTGACCGGTAAGGGGGAGAAACCCCAGATTTGAGGTGAAGTTAACCTATGAACCACGCCACGAAATACAAACTAGTTAGGTACTTTCAGGTCCGAATTAAACAATCGGTCTATTTGCGCCCACCAGGGAAAACTCGGGGTCTTGATTGTGATTCTAATTGCGTCGGGAAGAGCCGGTGAAGTCATTTACAATCTGGTCTGAGACTTGAGAAAAATATGGACATAGTTGCTATTGAATAATTGATTATTCCCTAGGCTCAATGTGGAGTTGCTCTGACGTTTGCTCAACTCTGTTTCCACATAACGTTAGTTACAATCCATCTTCCGGTCCCGGAGCCGGACCGGCATCGTCAATTTTGCATGTATTTCCCCAGAAATAGGCAAAGAGCCTCATAAACTCAAGACTAGCCCTCTCCATGGATGCTGCCGGGAGATGCCGTACATACGTAGAGGCGCATAGCAGTCAATGCGAACCCGGTAGGTAGTGGTTGATGGGCCGGGGCCGGGAATGAACCGACTGGTAGTAAGACCTCTGGGGAATATGGCCTTCAGGAACTGGTCGAGACGCAAGGGACCAGATGCGAAAAAGGTGATGTAGGTTATGCCAAGTAAAAGTCACATGTCATGTTGACTGCTTGTCATGACACATTGCCCTGTGAGTAGCATGATGGTGAGATATCAGGAGACGTGTCACATAGGGCAAACTTGGATGTAAAAGTATAATCTTTTTTTCTGGTATTGACTATTTCTACCAAACTCCTTTGCTCAACGCCGTGGTGCTCCTTGCTTGCTGTTAAAGGCTCGCAGGTAAGCATCCAACTATATAGAAAGAAATGGCGTTTATGCCAGTCAAAGCACGGAGGTCGCAACGGTCTCCGCAGTCGGGGGGGTATTCTCTATTGAACCCGACTTGTCCTGCTTTTCTCGTTTCTCCTTCTCGGTGCATGTTGTAGCCCCTCCCCGGATCATATGACGCTCCTGGCGACATGGTACTGTAGTGCCCTAAGTGGTTTCGAAGCGAGACGAGATGCATCTGCAGGTGGAACTTTGTTCTGATCTGCAATGCGTCTCGATGGGAAAGGTTTGCGTACCCATCCCACAATGCACTGCGATATGTCACTGTGCATAGCCACTCGGCGTCCTCATACACCATGCCGTGTAGGATATGTGCTCCAGGCAGTATTGTCCCTGGCTCTCGTCATAAAATGCGCATCATCGTAGATATTCACTCGTCCCGTCCAGTTCATCCCACCGCTCCGCCCATGACTCCTCGCATTTGGCGGGAGAGATATTTAACCGAAGAGGGCAGCACCGCCAGACTCGACAGCCTCGATCTCGGCAGCGTTGAGGGGAGAGCGGTGGAAGCGGGGAGGAAGCTCGGAGACGTCAAAAGCGACGCCCTGGGGAGCATGGATAGGGCCGAGAGCAGCACCGGCGCTGCCGCCGATACCACCGCCGACAGTCTTCTGGAGGGGACCGTGCTGCTGGGCGTGGTCGCGGTAGGAGCTGAAGGACTGATGGGTAGCGATGGCGTCGCCGTTGCCGTAACCGGACCAGGACTCGGGGAGCTTCATGACTCCGGAGGCAGGGTGAGGCTTGGGAGAGTGGTCGACGTTGGCTGGAGGAACGGTGTTAGCTCGGGATGGCTTGGATGGGAGATGAGAGGGTCATTTTGGGACGCCATCAAGGTCTGACTTACAAGGAATAGATCGGGGACCAAGGAACTTGATGAGGGGAGTTCGCTCAGCGTGGACAGCAGCCTGTCGGAGGACTCGAGTAACAGAGAACATGGTGATGGTTTGTGGACTGTGGTTGGTGTTGTGCAGTAGTGGTGATTGTTCGGAGAGGAAGTTGTTGTATGGGAAAAAGCTGGAGTCGAAGAGTGATGAATTGCTTTCTTATGCGAGTGATGAGAAAGTGTTGAGTATCGAAAGTTGAGAAAAAGAATCGAGTAAAATGTAGTAGAGGTAAAAGTAAGAACAAGACGCGGGAGAGGGCGCGATTATGTATTTGTATTTGAGGAATTTTCTGGGTTGGGTTCCATCCATTGTACGTAGGTACTTACCTACCTTACTTACAGCGCTACTGTACCGAGTACGCTGCTGCCCGCAGTACGGTACGGTACAAGGATGGTGTGAGC
>JAJJWN010000103.1:0-45536 GCA_021655885.1 Fusarium abutilonis | reverse complement strand
ACAAGACAAAAAAAAAAAAAAACAGGCTATAATTGACACGCCCACAGCATGCACACCCTGCAGCGTCTGAATCCTAAGTAATTGTACCCAAAGATGAAGATTCTTAGGGAGTCTTTGATGAAGTATTCCAGGTTTACAGGGGGATGCTTCTATAGAGGCAAAGAAGCACATACAGACAGACAGACATGAATGACTATAACCTTCAGGGCACAAAAAGACTCCGCTCTCTCGCATTTGCTTGTGAGATTCGCTACCTAACTTAACCAGGGAACGAGACAAGGTTGTGTGTTGAAACTTACAACTCTCGATGGGCGTTGGGCATGTGCTTGCTTGCTTAGACGCCTTGGATAGAACTTGGAGAACACAAGCCGGCTTCCATCCATTGTGTGTGCTCGGGATCGACCACCCTCCACAACTCATCTTGCATGAGTCGGTGCCTGATACCGTCGGCGGAAATACCGTACTCTTACTCTTACTCTTACACGCGGGAGTTGACGACCTGGAGATGGGCGGAATGGCGTGGTCATGGCTTCTGATCTTCAAACGACGTGGTGAAGAACAACCGCGCCAATATCCAATATTCAATATCCAGCGAATATGGATGGATTATTCATCTCCAGTGCGAATCAATCGAAGCAACGACTTCGACTCTACTACTCATCAGGATCCTCATCTGAACTGAAAGTTGGAGTACTAGAATGATGCTATTCCTACCACACGGGACCTGATCGCCAGCCATGTCCCGGGTTGAATCTCACCACACCACAGACCACACCCCCTTCGCCGTTCTCTCGGGATGCCACAGACAACAGAGATGCGTGGGGAGAACAGAACTCATTACCTTTTTGGGAGAGTCTCGTCTGGGGGGCGTCCGGGGGAGACAATAGAATGTCTGGTTGGTGGACAGGGTCCAGAGGGTGTGGGTAGACCAACCAGCAAATGTGCGCTTCTGTAAGTGATGATCGTTTCTTCTTAAACAGAAACGTGAGGCGACAGAGAGTAGAACTTTTGCCATCTGGTATTGTATTCTATGGTGATCATAGAATTGCCGATTCTCTTGCAACGGTCCCCGCGTCCGTGTCTTCCGAAAGGCAGTCAGTCATTGTTGACTCGATCATACTCTCACCATAGTGCCCATACGCACAAAAGCTGGGCTACGGCTACGTAATTGAAGCAGACTAATTCTCTCTCCCCCTGCCTGTCCAACGTCGTTTGCTTAGCTGCCGCTCTACGCGGAGCGGAGAGGAGCGGGGACACATGGTCGAGACAGGCTAATGTTGCCTTAGAGGCCTAGTCCAAGACGCCGACATACAAGCGTGCAAGCGTGCAAGCGAAGGCTGGCCAGCTTCAGTTGGAGGAGCGCGACGGCGCACGGAGAGTGGACATGCCGAATAGCGAAGTCACAGCGTGAATTGGAGAATTATTGATTGGTAATGATGCTCTCAGTTGGTCAATACCCTGTCGTGTACTCAGTACTGTAACTTTGCAAGTCGCATATACCACTTTACAGCTTTTGGGCCGAGGCAGGCAACGACGACATGAATTGATTTATAAGAATGGTGCCAAAATCGTAAGACGTGGCATCAACCCCCGCTCGTACATCAAAACAAAATTGATCCTTTGTAATAGAAACAGTTTGGTGTTATTGTGGTTGAAAAGTTGATATCTCTGAGCTTTGGCCAATCCCATGTCGAGAACTGGCTATGACAGATGGAGATTACATCTGGTTATAGATGGGCGGAGCGATAGTGTCCCGCTCCCACCGTATCCCAGCCTCATCTCGTTTTAACCGTTCAGGTCCTTGCTGTAGCTGAAATCTCGCCCAAACCTCAGATTGAATTGGAAAGAGAAGCCGGTTTGATCAAGAGATTCTATGCATTTATTCCGTTTTTCGGACTGTGTGTTGTCTCCGACTGCTGCACCTATGTTTGTGGTCGATAACTGAACTGGGCATGATATCCCGAGCATGATGCTATACTGCCTAAACTCCGGTCTTGAAACCTGCATTCAAAGGTAACACTCGCGTAGCCTTTCCAAAAGGTCCGAATTCACTACACCATACAACACTATTTCCATTTCGTTTCGAGTTCAATTCCAGATCCCCTCGACAGAATCTTACTATGTAAGTGGAGGGGGGACTTGCACGGGGAGCCAACATCGGAATGGAGTCCCTTGGTCTGTGCTGCACCATCGTGTCATTCCAGCAGCTCCCATTGGATCTCTTGGATTAGGCTTTTTCTGTGCCTCACATCAAAGTTCCCGCTCGAGGTAGTGTGGGTTTCACGTGAAACGGGAGGGGGGAGCTGCTTTGCGACTTTGCAAAAGCAGAGGTCAAATCTCTTCTTTTCATCTCTTGGTTTGTGAGAGAGTGACTCTCTCTACTTGCTCTTAAAGACACAGGATCAACCTCAGCTTCGTCTCGCTCTTCTACCTTGCCTCGTATCAGTTCAATTGTATAATCAGAAAGCTAAATAGTTTCCTCTTTCCGTGTAGCATCCTGCCTGTCTTCAATATCATACATGGCAAATATTCACAGAATTAATTGTCTTGTGTGCCGTCCCCGCTTCCTCTTTAAGACTGATAAGATAAGAAGACATCACACAACCAATCAGAGCCCCCCGCCACAACTCCAGCCAGGCCCATCCCCCTCCGTAAGCCCCGTGTAGGCGTCCACCAAAAATTTGGCCCTTTGTGATAGGACCTTGATCAAAACCTTTTGCTCAACCGTTGAACAACATATCACAACACATTCCTCGATAATTCTCTGTTGCCAATTGACTCCCAAACACTAATTGTGCTCCCTAGCTTCCTTGTAACCCCCTTCTGCAGCCATGGGGTCCGGCTCAAAGCCCGAGAGCAGCATATTTTGGGGTGGCTGATTTACCGCTATGACTCCCTTCGTATGCTGAGAGGAGTTTGGGAAGATCGAGGAGGGTCTTGGAGAGGTGCAGGAGGAGTGGGAAGCTGGCACTTTCAACGTCATCTTTGGAGTCGAACACGCACATTGTGTCTAACAAGCCCAGGAAGACATGCACACCGCCAACGAGCGCCGACGAGGTGAAATCATCGGGGAAGAACATCGCCGGAAAGCTCCATACCGACCGCAGCCGTAACAAGCAGGTATTCTATGATATGCAGATGTGGCTCCGCGATGAGCTTTGCAAGATTGACGACCACCTTGTCAGCTTCCTCAAGCTCGTCGCCGCCCACGCCGAGAGCGAGATTGAGTACATCATGCCCGGCCACACCCACATCCACCACGCCCCAACCATGACAATGCCACATGTGTAGGCATAGATAAGCAGTGTTGCAACAAGAGCACTTACACTTGACTGAGTCTCTATGTTTGTCACGCTAGATTTATACGATAGGGATGATTGTACTATGAACTGTTATGAAGGTAACTGTTCCTAGGGCGCATAGGAGATGAGTTTGTATTTCACTTTTCTTATAAAAGATGGTAGTTGATTGTCATGTTGGTTTGGTGTTGAGTATGGTATTTCATATATGTTTCTATTGAGCAGTCTAAGGAAACTAAACCTCCTACTCCGTAGACTATACAGAGTAAACATAGGTATTTACGGCAGAGTACTCCCGCATCCACACGCGCCAGACACTAAACTATATTCCTGATCGTTACGGCATTCCGCCCTTGAAAGGAGCTGTTCCAATACGTCGTCCTTTAGCAAATCATCAACGCTTACACAGCGTGAAGCCGCCTAAGGATCGCTGTTCTTTGCATAGCTGAATATTGCCATACCTGCGGCAATCGACATAACGTCTTGTTTATTGGGGAGCTTTTCTTGCCAAATATTGTCCATGAATTCCCAACACCGTTGAATAAATCTCTCAGGTCCCCAAGTCTTGATGACCTGTTGAATTCTATAAGGGATGTACTGTAAGCATGTCTGTGATTTATCCCACAATTCGGTCTCTGTTATATCAAGCTGTTGAAACATGCAGACCATAGCATGAGCCTTGCATTGAAGAAGCCACTGCATCCTCGGACTTAGCACCCCGCTGATACAATTTCCACACGTGCACCCAAATTGGGCCCGTAATGAATGGTTGATATCATCGTCAAAATCGGTTAAACGGGTGACATCGTGTGGATAATCTGAAGCCCACCTGGATCGGGCTTCCACAAGCGTGGGGGCGTGGTAGGTTTTGGTGCCGTTGAATTCATCCATGCAAGACAAGAATTGAGGGGGAAAGCCTAGAATGTTGAATGTGTTTAAGTGAACAGTTCTGTAACTTTCCATCACTTGCACAAGATGTTCGAGAGGCGTGAAACCACGTAGATTATGCACCCCTCTCAACTTCGGCCACCACTCGAGTATGTGATGGACTGCCTGTGGTTGCCCGTTCTGGGCAGCGAGATGCAAAATAGTGTTGCCATACTCGTCAGTGAGAGATTCATCTCTGAGCTCCCCAAGAGCCCTAAGGTTATCTACTCCTAAACTGCTCATAAATGCCTTTAGCATGGCCAGTTCGAGGTCCGAGATAGGTAAAGAGAAAGGTGCAAAATCATCGTCGGTGATGGTGAGGCACTTTGACGGGTGCTTCAAGTCGTCGGTAAAGGCCCACCAACTCGTTCTGCCGATACGCCTGAATCCCAAGGATTGGAAGAACCGCACTGCATGTGCAGTTGATTCTCTCATCTGTTCCGGGGTGCTGGCTCTCGTCCTATAGCCCGGCCGGACGAAGGCAAAGAACTCTGGTGATACGGAACGCATTTTATCGAGCACAGCGTTGACGAGTTTTGTTCCAATTTTTTGACGACGGTATTGAGGGTTGACATTGATATGTTCGATCAAGAGAATGGGGTTGAAATCAAGCTCATTGCCCCAAACGCCAGTCCCTTTCCCGATTTCGTGTTGGTAGTACTCTTTCCGCAGGCGTCCGTATCGGTCAAAAAGGACGCATGCTAGGTCCTTCATGTGGATGTTGAATTTGGACATGTGCTCGAAGAATCTGTCATTTATTATGTGATCGCTGCGGTTGATGATTTTGGTATGACAGCAGCCAGCATCTCGGCCGTTGAAGGGAGCCACCCTCGCGTTGGCCGAAAGCAATTGCAGCCATGGGGCTTCGGAGCCGTTATGCGTAATTCCGACGCTGAGATTCTTCCATACAAAGGTAGACGGTGGCATAAGAGGGGTGGGCTTCTCTTGGGGCGCCATTGGACGATGGTGAAGAAGATGATGATGATGTGAAGTTGGGTAAAGCCGCCTCAGAAGATAAGGCAGTTACGGGATATAGTAAAGGGGGTGCCTTGTGGCTGAGTTGTAGTATAGGTAGGTAATCAGGTGAATAGCTATAAATAATAATAGCTTACAGATTTTATAACAATATAAATAATATAGTTAATATAACTATTAACATCTCTATTTAGAATAAAGTAAATATATATTATATATCGCTAGATTTATCTAACCAGCTTACAAGCCATACCTCTATACTCATATAGATACCAACCCCTCAGGCCTTGTTAGCTAAGTTATCTGGTCGCCCACTATCTCCGGCATCTATGGCATTATTATCACTGCAGTCGGGGAAGCGACTATGGAATTCAGATCGTGCATCATATAACGTGCCTACACCAAATGCCGTGGTTCAAAGACCGTATCCAAAAGTATTTAACGCCTGCCTCTTACTGCACTATTGAAAATTAAACCCTCATTCTTTCTAGTCATTGTCTCTTAATGTCTCAACCAATCCAAACCCTCAATCTCCAAGAACTTGAAACCGCCAGACAGCTTGGCCATTACCATCATGACGAGCAAGTCGGGCTATTCGGTACAGCATATTACTTCCCACCTTTGGGGCGTTACGTCTGGAGTTTCAGTATCTGGGATAGCACATCGAAAAGCTGGCGTATATACGAGGCTCGAAAGAAACCCACCGGGCGATTCTGCGCTGCGTGTGTGAGGAGCGAGAATCCAATAGTTGGTAGTGGGCAGAATATACTGCTCGCAAAGATCCCCAGTGACTGGCTCTCGGAGGTGTATGAGCGATGCAGACTAATCCCAGTACCCGATGAATTTGCCGAAACTGACTGTAGTAGACAACACGTGGTTGACATCGTACATCACCTCACTGATGCAGGTATTGTTAGATCACAGCAGCGGGAGAGGTTGTTTGTGCGGTTGGGTCTGCTTGGTCATAACCTTCAGACTGGCCCCAAGGGACTGCTATGACATAGGAATTGGATAGCTCCATGGAGATCCTTGAATGAATTGAAATCCTATTGAGCCGTTTCAGGGTTCAACTCGGCACACATCATAGCGATATCTATCAAAATTTCAATTACACTTGGTGGACGTGAGCATATATAACCATTTCTGTATAAGTTGATGAGCCAATCAAAGCTCAAGGTTTCCGAGCAAACCAATAGAACAACAGGACAGGGATCGTTATCTAGTCAGCGGAGATGTCCGCGGGGAGGCAGGGCATAGCAGGGATCACGTCCGAGCCGGGCCTCAGCGGGTACCAACAATTCCCGACTTATAAGTTTCTGAGTATTCATGGCGCACCAAGCAAAACACCAAGTTTCCGAGCAGACAAATTAACAATAGACGCCACTGCCCGAGCTTTATTGGTTTTCGTTCTATTTAGGTGTTACCGACCGCCATATCCATGCCCATGTCTCGCAAAGGCAGATCAAAGGTCAAGTCTGGCTGCAAGACGTGCAAGTGAGTTCCTACGCAGCGATAGACGAGGCTGGAGTTGACAATAAACTACCCAGAGTGAGAAAAGTCAAATGTGACGAAGGTCGCCCAGCATGTCACAGATGTCTATTAACCGGTCGTGTCTGTGATGGATATGGCATCTGGGGTGGAGGATCCCATGCTCTAGCAGACGTCAGATCAGTCATTCCTCTGAGTTACCTCCAGTCAACTCTCTTCGTATCATTAAACCCACACGAGAAGCTCTATTTTGACTGGTTCAAGAGTCGCACCTCTACAAAGATTAATGCAACCTTCTCCTCTGGCTTCTGGAGCACACTCGTCTTCCAGGCTGGATCCAGGGAACCAGCCGTTCTACATGCCCTGCTGGCCCTGAGCTCGGCACACAAAAAGGGTGTTGTGGGAATGGGCATACATAGAAACTCCTCCGATGCTTTGATGAGTCAACAGGAGCAGTTCACGCTGCAGCAGTACGTCAAAGCCATCAGCCATCTGCAGCCCCATTTCTCTGCAAGGGATAGAGCCTCGTGCCGTGTAGCTCTCATCACCTGCGTCGTCTTTGTGTGTCTGGAGTTCTTTCGCGGCCACTTTGCGACTGCTCAACTTCACCTCAAGAATGGGCTTGACATTCTGGGCCACATGCAAGGCCTTGCTGATGCAAGTTCCGGGATCCTGACTTTGCGACCCTGCCAAGAAGCAGCCGACGCCTGGATAGTGGAGGCCCTGTCAAGACTGCACATACAGGTTGAGCTCTTTAGACACCTCTACCATCATTCATGTCTTATTCTTCGACCAGCTCCATACCCTCTAAAGGGTCCGGCTGATCAATTCGGCTCACTCAACGATGCATGGAAGGGGTTGGAGATGATATATAATCAGATCTTCCATCTTACCCATCAGTCTCGTCAGCAAAATGTGACAGCAGCCGAGAAAACGTCTCAGCGGCACGTCAAATCAAAGCTTGCCCAATGGCAACTCATGTATCAAGAGTTTGCCAAAACTCACCCCTGTGACGTGAGCCTGCACTTGCAAAAGGCTTACCAGATTGTGCGCATACACTATGCCATGATGAGCATCATGGCTGACACGTGTCTGCACAATAACGAGACCATTTACGACTCGTGCACAGATCAGTTCATCCTTCTCATCAAAGAGTTGACAGGGTTATGGTCGATATCCACCATAGATGAAGACCTCGAAGACGAAATGACGCTGTATGTCATGACGACGTGCATGCCCAGGTCAATCATCGACATTGGCTGGATAGCACCGCTGTACTTCACAGCCGTTAAATGCCGCGTCCACCGCATTCGTATCGAAGCCATCAAACTCCTTCGAACAAGCCCTCACAGAGAAGGTATCTGGGATGCGCACATCGCAACATGCGTTGCCAAGAAGGTCGTAGAGATGGAAGAAGGGGATTTCTACCAGGGCATTGATCTAGATGATGGCTTTCCCCTGGATAGTCCTATGCGCCCTCAGGATTTATCATTGCCATTGCTACCAGAGTCATCTAGAATGAGCGAGGTTGAGGCAGAGCTTTCGGGTGCTCCGCTGGACAAGATATTGCTGTACTGTAAGCGTGAGCAAGAAGGCGTAAATCGTAGGGTTCTTGTGTCTCAGTTTAGCGTACATGGACAAGATTGGATTGATACATGCGGAGGTGAATTCAATATTTGACTGTATTAGCGTTTTGTGTTGATAAAGTAACAACAAGTTACGTATTTATTCAAGTCTCCGGACTGGAAAGTGGATGCCCAAAGGTAACGGCGATAAGATAAGCTCCCGCCCCCGTTTCCGAGCCGGCGCCCGGGTCTCAAAGTAAACAATCCCGCAAACGCGGCCGCGGGGCACGAGCACGAACCTTGATAGCCCAACTTCCTCTCTTTATCCCCTTTACACCTCCTCGCAGGAGATCTCTCCGTCATGGACTCTGAATCCGTCGTCTCTCAAGTCCAGCGCAAGATCGAGCTGCAAACCCCCGACGACCTCTCATACCTTATCGCAAACGTCCGTCGCGCCGCTGCTGAGCGTCTAAACGAGGCCTTCCCTGTCGTCGAGGGCAATGACGGCGAGGATGAGTTGCGGAATCAGATAGAGAAGCTCGTTAACGAGGTATTTCTCTTGTGCTTCATTCACCGCCAACTACTAATAAATACAGTACATCGACAAAACCTTCTCACTCGCAGCGTCAAACCTCTCCATAAACGGGCTCCCCGTCGTTCCAGATTCATTCCTCTCCGAAACCACCGCCGAGCCAGATCCCGTCTACGAACCCTTCGACACGCGTAAGCGCCGCCGCGTAGCAGACCTCATAACCCAAGAAGAAAAACTCCTCGAGGACGTCGCAGCCCTCAAGCGTTCCGTACCCGCGACAGCCGCCGCCAATCAAGCCGAACAGCTGCGTGACAGTCTCAAACTCGACGACGACCTCCTCGAAGCGCGCAAGAAACAACTGGCCGCAGAGGCTGCAGATATCAGCCTCAATGTGCAGCTGCTCGAGAGGCAGGACGGTGTCGAGACGGGGTTCCGAAAGGCTGTCGAGGGACTTGGAAGACTGAAACGCGATATGCCTTCTGTGGTAGCCAAGATGGAGAGGGCGCGTGTCGCGGGCGAGTATGTTGTTACTCAGGGGCGATAAAGTCAGATCACTACCTATCTTGCATTGTCATCTATACCCAGGGGCGGAATTGTGTATTACGGACAGTCTATTTAGGGCACTGGAGTTGTGGCGCATTGGATCAATCGACTATGTTACATCACTACCGCAAAAGCTCCAGGACCGCGTCTATTGTTGAGGACTAATACAGTCACAGAAATCTCGAGCCAGAAATCAACATCTGCAGTATATCTAGGCACACAAGAATCAGGCACGCTATACAGCCAAAAAAAAGGAGCTGTCAGTCTTTTCATGCCTACCACCTCACTCCACACTCCTCTCTTGCAACGTATTTTATCACTTCATGTTCCCGCTCTGACAACCCTCAAACCCTAATCTGTTGTTGAAAAAGCATGGTAAAGAGAGAAAAGATGCGGTCTATATCAAGACACAAACACTCCGTCTATTATCCATCGGCCACCCCGTGGCACATCCCTTCCTTTAAACGGCAGCAGGAGCAGGCTGGGTAGCCTGGGCAGCTTCAGGAACAGGAGCAGCATCGGGAGCCTTTGTGGGTTCCTGAATCTCGGAGCCCTGGTTCTCAATGACATTGGCATCCTGCTTCTTCTGCCACCAAGCGGGACGGGCGAATTCGGGGTCGTGCCAGGGACCGGCATCGCTGTTTTCACAACCACCCTCGCACTGACACTCGCCGCCGAATGCCTTGGGAAGGTTCTCAACAGGAATCTGCTTGAGGAGCTCGCTCTTGTAGCCAGAGCCGAGGATGTTGATCTTGGAGACGGTAACGGGGTCGAGCCAGCCCTTGACAATACCCCAGACGGTAGAGAAACCCCAAGGGGCGTTGATCATGTACAGCTTGCCGAGACGCTCGGGGTAGTAGTTCTGGGAGATGACCGAAGCCTGCTTGACGTAAGAGTACACCTGAGGGACCTTGCCAATGGACACACCCTTGAGATCCATGATGGTGCAGCATGTCTCGAGGAGGTGGCCAGCCTTGCGGGAGCATGCAGGGAGACGAGGGTCTGCGACGCGCTCGTACTCGACAGCGAGGTTGGTGAGCATGCGCTCAGCGGTGGTAATCTTGTACATGGCGTTCAGGTCGATACCGCCAAGAGTCTCGATGTAGATGGGTCGGCCATCCTAAGGATCGTCAGTACGTGTTCATAACTCTCCCAGCGACAGCATCTATCTAACCTTGTCTGTCTTGTGGTAGAACTGAGTGTAATATTTGCCAATCTCAGCCTTCTCAGGGTAGTCCCAGACAGGCACGGTCTTGTCCAGCTCGGTCTCCTTTCGCCATTTCTCGGTATCCAAAAACCTATAGTGGCGGTCAGCCCCCCTGTCGCAGCACGCGTCTCTCGTTCCACCGCTGGATGGGGGAAAAAGTCTTACATGGCTTTTGAGGCCTCGACGTCAAACTTGCGCGCTCGAAGAAATCGAAGCTGTAGGGAAGTGGTGTCAGTATTGATTGTTGCATGGCCGCGCATATCCCTTTTTCAGGGTCCAAGAGCTATTTCGTACCAAAGTCAACGTGTCCAACCGATCGGTGACACCCTCAGACTCGAGCATCATTCGGAACTGGTGCAACTTGGCGATCTGGTCCTCTGTGAGGTAGCCGAGATGGCCATCTTGCTTCTCAGGGCCCTGGGTAGGGAAATCATAGTTGTCGTACTTGGGGTTCAGATCCATGGTGATAGATGGTGGGGTAGAGTATTAATGACGAGGGGGATATAAGAGAAGAAGAGACCGCAGATGAACAGCGGATCAAGTCAAGTTGAAGAAAAGAAATATTCCGCCAAGGAGTTGTTGAAGGGTTCAAGTCAAGGGGGTGTCTTCGAATTTAAGTCGTTCCGTTGGTGTCAAGATGGTCTCCCCTAGAGATGGATCATCTCTCTTGTGGTGGGACTTCGTCATGGGTGTCGAGATGACTACCAAAAACGGTCTAGCACTGCCAACATTCCGTTGAGGGGCCTCACCTGAATTGACACGTGCAGATAAGACTGGCCGTTATCTTATCGTCAAACGGTCCCGCTTCCGATGTCTTTTGTTAGTCGAGCTCTCTTTGATTTCATCGAGTCCTGGAGCACATTGTCTTTCATTCCCTTTCTATGGCCATTGTTGTAACATCATGAGGAATTTCCCCCAGCGGATCACCCTCAATGTCGCCCGCCAATTTCATACTTTGGTCCCCGGACCACGGCTGAGGCCTCATCGAGCGTTTCACATTACATCTGCCGCCAGTTTCCCACGAAAGCGTAACTTCTTCACTTCGAATCCTTTCCTTTCACAAGTCAGCGATGACTCTCGGTCAGCATTTGAGCCATCAAAGGACGAGAAAAATCCTGCCACAAAGAGAAAGCCCACACGATCAAACACTGCGAAAAACTCTCTCCGACGCGTTGCCATCATTGCCCAGCAGCCGAAAAGAGGTACTGCAGCGCCGGGGAGTCCCAGCGATGAACCCTCCAACGTAGTCAGCGCAACATGTGTTGCCGAATCTTTCAAGATGCCAATAGTTCTCGATATCTTATCATCGCATGGCTTCGATATCGATCCGGATGGTACAGGATTCGACGCAAACGAGGTGGTCCACGCAAGAGGGGTCAACGGGGGCGATATCTTTGTCTTTCCATCTGGTACAATTGTAACATGGTCGCTTCCTCCAGATGTCGTCACCAGACAAATTATGCGCGCTGCTGAAGAAGCGCATCCTGTTAAATGTCGAGAATTCGAAGACCTCGAGTTTACTACCGATACAAACCGAGAGGCAAGCCTACTCAAAGGCGACGTCATTGTTCTCGGTACACGCAAAGAACATAAAGAAGCCGATAAACTAGACACCACCCTAGCCAAGGTCGCATTTTCTTCAGGTCTCGCCCGAAGTACAAAGCTCGCCGTTCTCGAAACAGCCCTTACATCCTACTTTGAAAGCACACGCAACATCCCCGCCCTCCTCTCTCAAGGCGCCGGCGTACCACTCAGCCGACGTTTCATCCTTCAAAAGACAGGCGAACTACTCAGTCTACGCGCCCGTCTCAACCACTACTCTGAGCTTACTGATTCTCTACCCGACATTTTCTGGGATACTAGTTCTGAGTTGGGTCTCGAAGGTTACTATGAGCAGGTTGGTCGTGCTCTCGATGTCAACGTACGCATCCGCGCTCTGAACCAGAAGATGGACTACGCCGCCGAGATCGCCAGTGTTTTGCGCGAAATGTCGAGTGAGCAGCACGGTACCCGTCTGGAGCTGATCATCATTCTTCTCATTGCCGTCGAAGTCATATTTGAGTTGCGGCGCATCGTTCTTGAGATGATGGAGGAGCGTGAGATGGCTGGTGATTTGCCAAAGCCTGTGGTACCAGCCGTATAGACGGCGAACGAAAACAGTGTACGAATGGATGAAGTTGTATGTATAAAAAGTCGTTTTGGGAATAAGTAAAGATGCAAAATATGGCGAACTGGCCTTTCATAGATACCCTCAGCTCTGTAGAATTTGATGAACACCCATGTCCTCGTTTACTATATCGTGCTGTCAGACATGTGAATAAATGAAGACTAGAGCCAGCCAGTGTATGCTAGGAACAAGTCGAAATTACGTGTGCAACAAGTCACAAAAATCCTCACACAATTATCGCTGGTATACCCTCTTCATCTGCATACACGCCAATCTGGCGCTCAATTACACAACCCGAGCTTCCGTTCCCAGGTCAACTGATAAAAACACCTTCACTGTTCCCCTTCTCCCTGTAAAGTCTCGTCCTTTTTTCCCTGGTTCACAAGAAAACCAACTCCTCAGAAAAAAACGTAGATAATAAAAACAATTCGAGAATCCATCTTTAAACGCCCACCAAAGTACGGCACTCGATACTCCCATGCCCCAAGTCCGGTTGATGCTCTAACTCGTTTCTTTCAATGCTACCGCGGGCCTTTCCAAAGAATCCCCAGTCATCGATTCATCATGGCTTCTGCTGCATACCTGGGATCGGTGGGACCGGTACAGGCGTCACTCTGTGTGGAACTTGAGGGCCTGGCGTCCCATTCATACTCGCTCGTTGGGAATTGGGAGTCTGGGGCTTCTGCTGGGCGGCAATACTCGCTCGAGCAGCTGCAAGTCTATTGGCATCCATAGTGCCCTGGCCCATTCCTCCATGCCCAGGAGTGGCTGGCTGCGCAATCTTGTCGGTAAACATGGCGCTTCGTTCTTGTGCGGCAACCCTGGCTTTAGCCTGATCGAGGATTCGCTGCTGTTGAGCCTCAGGGATAACGGTGTGGTATCCTGTAAGTCCAGGGTTCTGAGCGGGCGTTCCTTGTTGAGGGGGGTTGCTAGGGTACCTGTTCATTTGATTTCCCATAGCCTGACTCGGCGTCCCATATCGCGGAGGTTGCTGCATATTGGGCGATGAACTGTAGGCCTGTCTGTTGACCTGAGGCGACATCGTGCGCTGCGGCATAGCTTGACCGTTCGTATAAGCCCCAAAGTTGGGCTGCGAGGGGGTGGCTTGTTGCTGTGGATAGCCTCCTTGGTAAGGGTATCGGGCAGTGGGTGTTCCCTGCTGAGCCGGCATCTGGCCAAATTGAGGCCTCTGCTGAGATGCGTACTGAGGCATATTTTGATGGCCGTAAGGAGTTTGGGCCTTGGCAACCTGGGTTGCATACTGGGCTGGATAACCGTTGGGTCGAGAATACTGATTAGGTTGAGGTGGTCGGGGCTGAGAAGGCATGGGTCGCTGAGGTTGGAAGCCAGGTGTAGGCCCGGGTCGATAGTATTGCTGCTGCTGCATTGAGGGGGTTCTTTGAGGGGTTGCGTACTGGTTCTGGGGCGCATGATGCCCGTATGAGACGCCCGACATGCTGGGCGTGCGTTGTGGAGGCGGTCGAGCATTGACCTGAGCAACTTGTTGTTGTGCTCGAAGACGAGCCTGAACAGCCACTTCATCCTCCTCCATAACACCTTTGTACTGATCGGTTTGAACCTGTACTTTGGTGCTGATCAAAAGATCCTCCAGTTGATCTCCGTTCAGCTTGGCGACTGCATATGGCGGTAGCGTCTTGATAATAAGAGCAAGCTGTGCCTTAAGCATGTGATAAGTAGCCTGCTCACCTTCCGAAGGAGTAGGACCAGGAGTAGCCAACATATCACCTGTAACAGGGTCGCTCGACGAACGGTTTTGCGAGTTAGGGAGGTTGAGGTTTCGGATCCGCTGGTAGGACGACAAGGTCTCAATCATGTCGCTGACGTCTTCCAGAATCTCGTCGACTTCCTTTTCCTCGTCCGCTCGCTTAGTTCCCAGGGCCTCCTCCAGTGACGGATCAACCACAGACTCGTCCCAGTTGTCGATCGCTTCTTGGATTGCCTTTTCGTCGACATCCACAGCATTTTGCTGGTCGGGTTTTTCTTCATCTTTACCATCGGCGTAATACTCGACCTCAATCATGTTTTGGAAATGTCGCTGACCTGATCGCTGCCACCACATTCGACCCGCAACACTCGATGGTACCAACGCGCCCGAATCGTCCTTACATGGAGCAAAACTAGAAAAGGCACCACGGAAAAGTGATTCCATCTCGTACACTTCGAGTTCCGTACTTGAAGGTCGCTTCCCAGCCAGACTTTGCGCTCGTTCTCGTTGCTTGGTCATGGTTTGTGAAGAAGGTGTCGCATTGCTGTAGTCAAGGTAATATCCTGAAGATAGTTTGGTCGTAAAGTAGCTGCTAGCTCGATACTTGCAATTATCTGTCAGTTCTGGACGATAAAAGTCAAGGACATTGCCTTTGGCTTGTGTTTTGGGCTGCTTGGGTGGTTGCAAAGGTGGCAGGGATCGAGGTGACGAGAACAGATCTCCAAGGGTCTGGCTTCGTTCATGAGGCGTGGTAGGCATGATGTGAGTTAATGAGACACCTTGAGGAAGGGTCAGATCACGCAAGTCAGCCTCATGAGAGACGGGAAGACTAGAAAATAGCCTTCTCTCCTGAGGTGCATATCCGACGAGAGACAGAACCAGTTCTCCCTTTTGAGGAGATGAGGGGAGCGTTGATTCGACGGGGAGAGGCTCAGTGGTGGTCTCTGGGTAAGCCTTTTCCCGACGAAGAAGCTGCATAGCCTTGTCTTTGAAATCCGCGATTTGTGTTCTCAGTTCCTCGCGGGCCGATTCCTTCTTATCGTCGGATTGTGACTTGACGTCCTTGAAAGCTATTTGAATTGCAGAGACCAGATCGGTAGCGACTTGATCGAGATTCTCGTACGCATTCGCGGCGGCCTTGTCGGAGATGGTAGACAAATCGATTGACTTTTGGCGCTTCGCTTGAGGTTGATCAGCATCGTCATCGCTAGAAACATCGGATAAAGGACGTTTGAGGATGGAGGGAGTGATGTCGAAACTATAAGATGGTTAGCATGGGTCCATCCATTCGCGAGAGTCGTCGCAATGTGAAAGACGACAAGAGGCATACCTGCTCAAAACCTTGACGAAAGACTTGATCAAATCGTGCTGGTTCTTTTTAGGCTCCCCATTGGTAATGGCAGGTTTTTGCTCTTCAGGGCCATCATCCTCTTCTTCGCGCTCTTCAATCTCGCGTTTTCGCTTTCCCGGGGCGACGGGTTGCGCATTGTCGAGGCTGGGCGACTCGGATGTTCCGTTGACCCGAATGGTGGTGGGTTGAGCCATGGTGGGCGTGGTCATGATGGCTTCAATAGTCCCGTCGTTGTCGTCGTCGGGGCGTTGGCCGCGCCTCGTCGCGATACGCGGTAGTGGCAGTTGCGGTTGTTAGCAGTGGCAGAAGCAACTGAATGATAGCGGTAGCGGTAGTGGATGGCAGAAACGGGTCCTGGTCCAGGGACAGGTCCAGTCCAGTCGCTGGTGCAACTCCAATGTAGTCAAGGTAAATAACAGGCTTGGTTGAGGCAGCGCAAACGAAACGCCCTCATCGAGATAACCACGACGCAATCGTGAAATCGATGGAAGAAAACGTCCTTGACTCGGAAATTACGCGACAAACACGTCTCGAGGCAATAATCGACTCGGAAAAATGGGGGGGAGATGCTTGTGCTTTGCTTTGCGCTGGGGAAGAATGTGTCTCGATCGCCAAGTACCCTGACTTGTCGCTGAACAGGACTGGACCCACTTTGGCGCCCTTTTCGAGGGAAACGCTAATGAGCTGTACACGTGACTCGACTACGTACCTGAATTCAACGGTTTGTACCTGAGGAATCAATGAGGTTGGTTTCCTGACCAACTAGGTATTCGTATTTGCGAGGTGAATGGATTGCAATCAATGGACTCGACTGCTCAGCTTTATTGTGGTGCTGATTAATAGCATTGCTGTTGAGACAAACTCGATACTGTCTGGACCTATTAATCACACCAGGGCGTGGCTGCAGACTTAGCGTACAGCAGTCATGATCATGACACCAGCAAGGTAACTTAAATACATGTCAAATAATCAGGCAGTTTACTTTACAGTCAGTCAAAGTCAATAGAATTCATATTACTGAGCTTCAGGTACGAGAACTTCCTTTCTCAATCCATCACGCTCGAAGTCTGTTGTGTCGTTCAAACTAATCCATGCTAGTGTCCAAAAACCAAGTCCATGCTACGTGATCCCATACGCTATCTGTAGTATTCATACATAAATCATCGTTTACTTGGCACGAGCCAGGCCAACAGCATTCTTGCCGAGGTCGTAAACAGAGTAGTATCGTCGGAGGAAAGCATCACCAAGGATAACAAGGGGACCCACGGGCTCAGGGAAATCCATGCCCTGGAAGGTAGAGATACAGCTGCCCTGGACCTCAAGGATGTAGTCGCTGGCGGGAAGGCTGTAGTTGGATCCAGCAAGGGTAAAGGTAATGTCGGGCAGAGAGCTTCGCTTCTCACAGTCGACAGTGTACTGGCCGTTGTAACCCTTCTTGGCACCAATCTCCTTGTTCAGAAGCTCAGCAAGGGCACTGGGGAGGACGTTCAGAGAGGTACCAGTGTCAAGAATGGCACCAGTGTTCTCCTGCTCGGCAACCTCATCACCAAGAGCAATAGCATCGAGGTCAACCTCCCAGTAAGCCTTGCGGCGGAGAGGAATGTACTCGATGTCACCAGTGTACTTGGACTTGTCAACACCGCCAAAGGTAGCCTCGCTCTGGCCCTCCTGGTCATCAAGGTAGAAGGCAAAGACGGGCTCGTCCAAAAGCTTCTGGTTGACCATCTGGTAAAAGGGAGGGACCATGCCGTTCACGGCAATACGGTCGTAGCCCAGACCAAGAATACCGTCAAAGCGGCCAAAGGCAAAAGCCAGACCGGGCTCCTTGGTAGCCTCGGCGAAGTCCTGGTCCTTGATCTCGAGGTCGCCAATCGAGACAACATCGTTGGAGACGAAACCGGACAAGCTACCAGATCCATAGTGGATCTCGAACTCGCTGCCGTTCTTCTTGTAAGTCGACGAGGCAGAGGAGTCGTACTTGGAGTGGAGGTAGCAGGCAATGCTGCCACACTCCTGGGAGGGAACCCAGAGGTTGGAGCTGCCAGTGTCGAGGACGACCTTGAAGCTCTGGGGAGGAGTACCGATGGTGATCTCGGAAAAGTCTGAAAAGTCAGCATCAGATACAACCTGCCAGATGAAGGTAACTTACACTGGGCGTTCATGAAGTTGGAGACGGGAACGGGGTGACCACCCTCAACGCTGGGAACATTGGTGGCGAAGGCGTAATCAGCAGCGTTCTTGGGGCGAGCAGCACCCATATACTTCTGACCGAGGCTTTGGAGGTGGTCCTCGACGGAGTTGGTGGCCTGCGTATTGTGTTAGAAAGCTTCAAGAGAACGCGCGTGCATGATGGAGTTGAATCGTACCAGCTGCTCAGCAAGAGGGACCTTGTTGAGCTTCATCTTGTGAACGCCGGCCTGGGCGGAGCCCAGAAGCGCAGCGGCAGTGAGGAGAGCGCTCTTCATGATGGGCAATGGGTCGTGAATGCGACCAAGTGATGAATACGAGAGCGAGATGAATCTGTAGCTTGTAGCGGTGGGCGAAGATGCAAGATGCAAGATGAAGATTGATGGAGTTGGAGAGATAAGATGGTTGGTTAAGAAGGCAAGAGAGCGGAGGTAAATAGAAGACCGAGTGACGGAGCTGGGGGAGCTTACCTTACCTTAAAGTTAGTGCAGTATTGCGCGTGCTTGCGGCCTGTTTCGGCGCTTGGGTGGCTGGCTTAGGGGGCACGCACCTGCCTGGATTCGTCAGTAACGCCTCCGGACATTGAAGCGCCCCTGCTCAATGACCTTGTGACTCGCCTGGCAATGACGCACCATTGTATCCACTTTCCCTGCTCGGCAACCAGTAATGACGCCTTTCCGCCTTAGGCATCTTGTTCAAAGCGCCGTGTCTTATCACAACGCCAAGTCACGCAGGGTCAGGAACAAACAACAACAGCCAGTTACTGGGGGCCTGGACTTCGCTTCATTTATGTTGTCATGCCATTTCTCATCAGATTGTTGATTAATAATGGCGTTCAAACCGTGTATCCTTGTCTTAGCATCGACAGTCGATGCACTAACTTGACTCAGAAGCTTCAAAGCTCCGTTAGAGGATTATCATGAACAACTATGCAGAACTCGATGGTTCTGGTCTATTATGTGTACTAACTGCAGAGATAACTAGACCCAACACATTACCATTGCTGCAACCCCTGATGCAGAATCTATTATATATAAGTCATCATCATGAACTTCGTTACCATAATCTCATAACATCAAGCCCTTCGCATCTCCTTCTTTGACCGGTCCATCGCCTCTGCAAGAACCCTTCTCACATCATCCAACTCAGCATAATGCTTGATAAGAGCTTCCAACCTGACCATCCTCGACTCTGACATGTCATCTGATAGCTGACACCATCCAGAATGAAGCGCAACAAGCACAAACGCCAGGCTCTCTCGACAAACACGATCGTCGCGGATCCAAGAACGAATAGCGCCAGTTGTGATGCTGACTCTACAGCCACGATCTCTCAGCAAGAGCACGATCAAGCCCTTGAAGCCAATCTGCCCAGCCTTCAAAAATGCCTCAACAGCCTTGTGGCCGATGCTCACTGGGCCTTTGAGATACTTGAGCATCACAGGCAAGAGTCTGTCGCCATGCCGTGTGTTGAGTGTCGTGTTGATGAGCATGTCTTGTGTGATCTTGAACCGCTCAGCCCTTTCCACCAGCTCTGGAAACTCTTTTGCCGAACAAACACCAGCTGCAGCGTCGAGGACTGCTTGTGTCACTCTCACACTCTCTGATTTATATGTAAAGAGCACTTGGAGGCCCGGATATCCAAGTTCCCATAATGTCTCGATGACAACATCTTCGTCAATGTCAACGTCGGCACCTCGTTGGGCAAGAAGCATTTCGAGAACTTCAGGGGCCCATTCATCAGAGTCTTGATTCTGCGACGTTATCGCTGCCAGCACAACCTCTTTCGTGAACCGGACGTTGGGGTTTGGTATCTCTAGAAAAAGAGCCATAAAATCTGGTCGAAATCGAGTGTTGGCTAAAGCGAGCGTCATCAAATTTTCATCGACAAAGCCCTCATATGCTCTGTGCTTGATGAGAACTCTAAGCATAGCTGGTCCTTTGGGATTTTCAATGGCCTTTTCAGCCACGTCTGTGGTGATTTGAATCCGGGCTCCATGCTTGGTTAATAGGTAATTCATGATTCTTGGGTGAGAAACGCTGGCAACCATTCCCATCATCCACTCATCAAGCTCAATGAAGTCGTCATGCTGTTCAAATAACAGCTGCAACACTTTGAGCCCATGTCGTTCGTTTCTTATCGCCCCAATCATCGCCGCATCAGTCGATCTGAAATCCGGATGACTGAAGATAAGATCCATCATTCCAATGCTGGCGCATTCAGCTGCAGAGCAAGTAAGGTCTTCATCCCGTGATATCTCGTCTCGCCGAATGGACATGATTGTTTGGAGCATTCCAGGACAACCCCATCTTACTGCTGCGCGTATAGTATATGGTGTCAACTGTGCGCCCTGGTTGAGGAGGAATGCCAACATCTCGACCCTTCCCGTCAATATTGCACTGACAAGTGGTGACTTAAGACGCGCGTGGTGCTTTTCTCTATCCTCGTCGTTGTAGCCGTGGCCAGGAATGTCAAGGCCATGTTCTCGGGCTGATGCAGTGTTGGAGATGGGCAATGTAGATCCATTGGGTAGTCCTTTGAGAAACTTGACGACCTCTTGAGACCGAAGTTTGCGGAGCTCTTCGCAGACAGAACGCACCCATAGAAAATTGTATTCGGATTTTGCTTGAAAGACTCGCTTCACTTGCGTGGCACCGGTGCTTGAGTAACCTTTTTGTTTGGAGAGCTGTCGCACTTGTTGGTCGATATATTTCTCAACATCCTGTTTCGACTGTGGGAACATGTCAAGATCTCGATGAACGAATTCGCCCAAGTATTCGCGGATTTGTGAAGTCGGCCGGCTGAGGATAAGAAGACTGAGGTTCACAACAGGCTTCAGACCATGGAAGGTCTGCTCAATCTGCTCTAGAAGAATGGTCCTCGAGCTCTCATCGCACTCATCCAACCCATCAATGATGCAAAAGATGTGTCGGTCCGACCTGTAAGCAACCTCGACTAACAAGTTCCAGAGCGCTTGTGGTTTCTCAAAGACTCGAGCGCCGCGATACTCGTGTCTTCTGCGGATTCTGTCGCTTAGGAAATGTGAATGGTTCTGAAAGAGTTGTGATAGCAATCCTCGTAGAATTCCCTGAGCAGAATTCCTCTTTGGGTCTTTTGAGTCGCAAAAGAAGTAAGCGCATGTGTTTGCTGCATCGGTTAAGAAATCGCTCGTCAGCTTCTCAGCGAGATAGACAGTCATGGTAGATTTCCCCCTTCCAGGATTGCCCGAAAGCCATAATACATTGTCATTTTCTGACTCTGGATTTAGCCAATTCTCCATCTCTCTCTCATCCATAATCCATTCGCAGGTGGTTGCGGCGCGTGGTCCTTGATGTGACTTGAGCGCATCTTTAGTTTTGAGGGGATCCGACCAAATGAGGTCGCGATAAAAAGCTTCAGTTTGTTTCTTTTTATGCGCTTGAGCAGCAGAATCTAAAGAGTCAGCATTCTCATGGCCGAAAGCAATTTAGTTATAGCGACTCACAATTTTGCATGCGACGCGCATCGCATCGCGTGTCAAGGGTGCTCGTGCTTGGCCAAGGATAGTTCCCCAGAAAACTGTCTGGAGATAGTGGACTCTCGTCAGAGAGACGCGACCTAGAAGATCGCGGCGTCTCGGTTTTGAAGCTCGAGACGTTCATCTTCATCTTGGTCTTTTTTGTCGTCGTTGTGATATTGTTAAAATCAAGTCACGGATAAAAATCCGACTCAACTTACAACCCAACAGTCGGTGTACTAACGTTAGGACCTGGCGTGATGGTATGCATGAGTCGACTGAGACGAGTGTGGTAGGTATGTGTCTTTTTACCGTCTCACATTCAGTTAGTGCAGAAGAGAGAAAAGTCTCATGACAAGACATGCGATGAGAAGTACGGTAAAGAAAGATATTGCATGCAATAGTATTCCTAGCACAGATATTGCCACCAACCTGTCGTATTCGAATCCGCCTGGAAATCAAGCCAATACCTATATCGTATCAGTGGGGTATGAGCAAACATTTCATTTCATCTCATTAAATTGACGTTAATATCAAGGTTCCCCTCGCTGACATGCTTAAAGGGGTAAAAAGAGAAGGTTGGTGTAAGTGGCCAGTGCTAAAATGGTCTAGGCCCGGGGTCTTTCCAAGGCCTTAACGGTAAAGGGTTCTTATGTACTCCGTAGTACTACGTTAGTTGATTCGTACGCTCGATTCTCCAATAACATGGATCCTGAGAGTTATATTCAATTATTTAAAGTACAAAAAACTATCAGGTGTATACATCAAAGTCCTTAAATATTTCGTCTTTGTGTTATCCTTTGTGATTGGCTTATATTATAGTACTTATCGATATGTAATCAAGTTAGAGTTATTCAATAAAGAGATTGAAACATGAAGCCCATGTTGTCATCTGCCTTTCATGTAAACTCCTCGATCATTATTACTCCTCGGAAATAATCATCTTCACTCTACCCCAACATGTCAGATTCTCTTGAGAAACATCATCCTCATGGAACCCATACGCCAAGAGTTATCTGTATTGCTGGAGGATCAGGATCTGGAAAATGCACTCAATGTCGATGGCTAGAGCAAACGTTCAACCTGCAACACATCAGCATCGGCGACATATTACGGGATGAAGTGAACCGCTCCAACAGCCCATACGCCAGCATTATCAGGCAAAATATGATGGCTGGAACTATCGGACCCAAAGAAGTGATGTTGGGGGTTCTCGAGTCCCATATCCTGCGTTCTATGGAACACGGGACCAACGTGTTTCTTCTCGATGGTGAGTATAGCCTGTTTCTCGTCCTCAAGCACCCAGGTAATCGATCAGGATTCCCCCGAAACCTTGAACAAGTCCAATACTTTGAAGAGGCTATTGGGCAAATCGAACTTCTTGTTCTGCTCAAGTGCTCGGAAGATGTCTTGGTGGATAGGCTATTGCAACGTGGGCGGTTCGATGATAGTGATGAGATCATCCGAGGTCGACTTCGAACATTCAATGAAGCTACATCACGTATCATCCAGGTTTTTGAGTCACGTGGGAGTCTAAAGGTCATAGATGGAGAAAGAACTGTGGCAGAGGTGAGTGAGCAGCTGAGAACCATCTTTTCAGGGTTCATTGATACTCAATAAGGTTGAGGCTGGAGAGCGTATTATTTACTCTTCAGTCTTCTAATCCAAGGAAGCTACCTGCTCGCTTCTTTTTTCAATATGATGCTTGACTCTACCCTATTATTCACTCAACATGTTTCCTGATCTTCATAGCCGCCTACTCAATTCCGCAGGGAGTCACTCCACTCGGTTACTTGGACAAGAGTACTCCGTGTCTCTTGTGTAACTCGAGGAGAGCAACAAAACGTCGCAGTAAGCACCATGTCGAAAAACTCGCTTGCTCCTGTGGGCTGCCCATGGGGCTCTCTTTCACCGACCAGGTTACACTGCATGGCCGTTGTCTGGTTTTAAGCGTTACAATAGAAGAAGTTGATAGGCACATTAGCCCATCAAGCAGTGGCAAGGGTTTTTACTCATATGTCGGTTCCAAGTTCGTGAACGTGCTGAATCGTTATCCATCTATATCCTGTTCAGTCATCCTCTCCAGATGCTGCTCCGAACCTCCATCGATATCCCATCTCAATACCAACAGGGACAAACAGTATAATAGAGACAATCTGCCCGAACCCCCAATGATTTCCCTCGTATTTTAGGTCCATGCTCTCTGTCATTCCCTCCTGCAGCTTTCTCATCGTGAATATCACCCATAACAACGGTACGGCCAGTGCAGTAACCACCAGGAGAGGTACAATAGCCAAAAAAGGCCTGTCACTAAACCACTTGTTGACATGTTCCCGCCAAGAAGGCGATGTCTTCTGGTCATGGCCTGTTTTCGTATTCTCGTCATGATCGTAGTACGTACTGGGAAGGCCTGCAAGGAGCCAGAACGTGAACAAGTATATGATCAAAGAAGCAGTCAGTTCCAGCCCGTTTAGAGTGTACATCGTGCTCTCTCCAAGTCTTTGATAGTGTTTGGGGAAACAGACATCCTCGATAACAAGCCATTCACTGTTCGAGGCATCTGCATCCTTCCCATCTCCAATCTGACTTTCGTCAAAAGCATGAATGCATCTGGACAGGAAAGGGTAGAACGACAAGGCAATCGTCACAGTAAGCAACAACAGCCTTGCGTTGTGCTTCACATTGCCCCTGGGATTCGTCTTGACGGCTGGCTCTAGCAGAGCAACAGGGTAGAGCAGCGGTATCAAAGTCACGACAGCAACGGCCTGGGCGATGCGTGCTTCGATAGCACCCAAGTCTGAGGTGCTGATACCGTAGTCTTTACGAACGAGCACCGCAATGGTGGCAAGCTGCAGCGACAGAGCAAAGTACGCAGCCGAATCGAAGAAGGCTCCGAGACCGGTCTTGACAATCTCGTGCCATTGACTGTTTTTGTGACTTCGTTTGAGAAGAATAAGCGCCAGAGGGAGAAAGATGCCGAGCGCAAGCTCAAGAACATAACCAATCGCAACCTGTTAAGAAGTTAGCTACAACGCAAGGATAGTTACAAGACAAACTAACCCCGATGCCCGATATGTCGGGATTGCCTGTACCATAGATCGAATTGCAGATTTCATGTTTGCACAAGCCCAACTTGTCCTTGTCGAAATCTGTCAGGTTTCTGATATTCTGAACGAACTCGGTAAAGTCATTGAGTTCCTCCCAAATCGTACAATTGAGCCTGATACCAGACATGCCGGTTAGTTTGACTGCGTAAATCTATTAGAGGCATAGAATGTTGAACCGCCAACTCGTCTTTTTATGGGCTTCACTCTGGTTTTGTTGCCTTTTCGACTTACATGATCGACACCGATATCCTCAGCTGGGCTGGGCTGTGCGGCTGCAGCTGAAGGCAGTGTTGTCAGCCTCCAAGAATACGATCCAATAGAAAAACAAAGTCAATCGAATAATAAATTTCCTTCTTAACCAGTCATTGGGTTGGATATTTTCATCACATTCCAATGACCAACGGCGGAGCCTCAATGCAAATCATCAAGATTTCTTATTACAAAAGGCTTGCCGTCGTGATAAGATTCAAAGTCTTATTTAACTCGAGGTTTAAACTGAAAAATTCCAAGTCGGTGATAAAGAATTTCACTCACATCGATCGCGAAACATCAGTAATGACAAAGACTATACTTCGCCTCGTCCTTGGCTTCAGCCTTGCTGTGCTGGTCAGACCACAGACCGACAGCCCAGACTCGAAGTCTACTTGCGGATACATCGATGGCGGTAGGTTGGCTTACTAAACGCATCATTGATGCGAGCCTTTGACTGACGATGTGATGTTAGATGGCGATTTCGCAGTCGAGTGTTCGCCCATGGAATGCGGGTTTCTCTCCATCCTTGGTCGCCGTACAACCTATGCCGGATGTTGCGGTGACATAGGCTGTGCCATCCCAACAACGTGTATCGAGTCGGGAACGGCATCCAACAGTCGTACTCTGGAGTGGTGAGTTGATTCTGTGTTGAAAAAGCAGGGCAGAGCTAAAGGCAAATACAGCACCGATGATCGACTCCCGGCATGTGCAACTTATACATGGCCACAGCTATCGGCAGAGGGTTACTTCTGCGCGCCATCACAGACGACAGCGACGGTGGTGACACAAACGACCTCGAGTACTCAAACTGCTACTCAAAGTGAAATCCTTTCAACAGCTGGAGACAAGGGGACGAGCACAGCAGGAGGGCCGTCGCAGCCGACGACGACTGATGATGGTCATCCAGATCTTGGAACTGAACATGGTGAGTTGACACTTGATAGCTTTCGCAGGACCCAGCGGTTGTATTAATCCGGGAATAGGCATGAACGCGGCGCAAAGGGTAGGCGCAGGACTTGGTTCGGGAGTTTCTGGTGGCTTATTGTTAATATTCTTTGCGTAAGTGATCATCCTCGTCTATAACGATGATACGGAAGACGATTCTAACGCTCGTCTAGAATTTTTGGGTGTTGCAGGCTCCCCAGACGAAGGACCAGCTCTCCAAGCCCACGCCACGTTCCCCAAGTAGTGGAACAGAGAGAGGCCCAAAAGCCATTGAAAGCAAGCATTCCAAGATCGACGTTTCCTTGATCCCGGACCAAGGCGGATACGACCGACCCTTGACGTTGCGAACGTTAGGGAGGATTATTCAAAATCGAAATCCGGAGCGATCAATAATCTTCTTGTAGGGTCGTGATATCACAGAACCATCACCTCGCATAGAGGCTGAGACTCCAGAGGTATGATGAGACACAGACGGGCGCGAAAGGGCGCACATTGCAGCAAAGGTCTCTGATTCCAAGAGACTGGCATCTTGGTTTCCAGCGCCACCAGAGAGGGAGAGAGGGAGATGGAACCAACCCACCGGCTTGAACCAGATTTACCAGAGTTATAGTGTCATTGGTGGCAAAGCCCACAGAGACGATCCGACAACTGGGAAAATCAAGCTCATGCCTTGGGGGGGGAAGGAACTCTGCATCTTGGCTGTGATCACACTAGCGATGCAAAGCAACGACAAGGTGAAGAGACACCAGCGGCGCAGCGCCTTCAATCTCCATTAATATCAGATATGTACATTGTATAACAAGTAAGGCGCAGAATTCCATGTTGGTGGAGTTGAAAATCTTACCACCAATACTCCGTACATATGTAGAGTACCCAAATTGATTCTTCCAAAAATAGTCCCAACAGTTGATCAATCAATTTCTCGGGCGGCGAGGGAAAGGGGACCGACCACTGCCAAGGTTGGATAAGACCAGCAACTAAGATGAATGGTCCGCATGCCAGCGGACGGCCACAACACAACACGCGGCTCAGAAGGACAAGGAAGTGCTAGTGCTGAAGCCTGTGCAGACGGACAGGGAAGTGCGCCATGTAATCTGGATATGAAGACACGGATGAAGGTGAAGCATTTATGCCAGAATATGGTAAAAAGCCATTGTGACCTCAAACCTTGCATGTCAGTATCATGCACCCGTATATCCGTAGCTGAATAACTGTTGCACATATGTATACCGTCAACATTATTTTTCATGCCAGCATGGGACGACAAAACGAAAGCCATGGACGCCTCAATATCTGGGATAGGGTAATGCTGTCCAACTATGTACAGATCTTATTAATCCTCTCTCCTGCGTATCACAGCTATCGGTTGAAAGCGCTGATGCTCAGAATCCGCAGATGGATAGAGAAAAAAGCAAATATATGATGAAACTCGGGCAAACAACTCAGGATAACATGGGCAATATCCAAACAATGAATTCCGGGGCGGTATGGCCGACTTACACGGATTCACTATGTAATCCGCATCCCGAGTCTTCAATACGCAACCGACAGTCCCGATAGATTGGCATACGTATCTCCATGTTTGAAATCATCTTCTGCCCCGAGATGGATATTCACGGGTCCCTTGATCTGAACTAATCAGTCTCCGTGGGGATTTGACTTGGCGCATATTCCGAAGCAATCGCGACTTTGAAAATGCAACGGTTTGACACAGCTCTTGGCGGTTGTAGCAGGGATAATACATCAGTTGAAAGGATGGAAGAACACTCGGAGATAGGACAATGCCTCTGCGAGCAGAATAAAAATTCTGCCTTGCCCTTAGAGCCCTGGAGCTTGTTCGGAGCTTTGACAGAGATTAGTGATGAATTGTCCGACTCGCTTGGTTCCCACAGCCCTTCTCTCATTTTCTCGGCCACATAAGTTAATTAATTATCCTTTCTTTTTCAGGACCAAGCTAAAGTCAACTGTTGATAGTTTTGCGCAGCCTTCGGTTTCAATCATCGATCTCCTGCATTGGTGTCCATGTATGTATCATTGTCAGAACTCTGAGAGCAAATCGAGTTGCGAATTGCTTCGTGGCCCTCAGATGAAGGAGGGCCGATATGACCCACAGGTGACATTCGGGCGAGAACTTGCTTTGTCAGTGAACAAAAGGGGAAAGTCCTGCAACTAATGTAGGAACCCAGCCGTCTATACCAACCAAACGCGAGGGTGATAACCTTATTGAGAAGGGCGCACAAAACAGGAATTGTGCATTTTCTAGTGCTTGGGCCGTGGCAGCGACTTATGCACATCGCTCAAGGATGTGCAGTGGACTCGAGAACGACGGCGTGCCATCTAACAAGCCTGTGATCGGCAGATTTGGGTCGATTCAGCTGAAAGGGTCTTTTTCAACAAGACTGGTTTCTTTTCTTTTTCACACTCAGCCACGTCTCACTCCCTGACAAAGCTGCCTCGTCAACAGCTTCAGATCCAGATCTGTCTGTTGTTGCCAGGGAGCGATTCTGGGTTCTTGGAAAGTCTAAAACTTTGACAACGGCGCCGTTGTTGGCGCGCCGGTATGGCCAATATTGAACGGAGGAGCGGCGTTTCGAGATCCAGTTTCAGCTCTGTGACCGCCTTCATGAAGTGTCGCAAGAGATGAACGTTCTGTTTCTCGATTGAAAAAAGATCCTCAAGTAATTCAGGAGTCCTCATGCAATTTTGTTTCTGTACATACATAATACAAGGCTGAATACCGAGACGTTGGTTGCTGGTCAGGCTACTCCGTAGACTTGGCACGATCTGGTTGATGCAACTTCGATAGCAGTTAGGGATAATTTACCTACTGTGTAACAGCATCAGTCAGCAAGCGGCAAGCCCGGCATTGTGCAGTGGCAGGCCAAGCACTGTCTCCGCGCTGTGATCACAGCATTTGTGATGCCTAACCTCGGTCCTTACTTAAGTCGTTGGGGTGGAGACAGACCACTAACACCAAAATCACCGCTCGCTCGCCGGATGCTTCTGCTTCTGGTTGAAGAAAGGAGTTGCAGTTTCATCACCGTGTTATCGTCCGCAGCATATGCGTAAGCGCTTTAGAGGTGCTGAAATTCCATACGTCGTATTTTAACTCGACTATCGAGTTGGTGCATCCTCCGTAAACATAACTAAGCCTCACCAAACATGTAGACCGAGGATCGAGACGGCCATTACCGTGTGTTGTGTTGATAGCTGACGCGCGCCTCCTTGTGGGTTTTAGAACATGGCGCGTACAAATTTGCATAAGGACCTATGCGATGGGCTATTGTGAAACTTTCCAGACCAGGATTGCTTCAACCTGCGGCGTGTCGCCGCGGGGGTGCATTGACGCGCAAATGAATGTTTGAAATCCCCACTCGTGCATGGGTAGTCTGCTCCAATTAACTCGATTGCCGTGAGCCTGAATGTTTGTGTTCCGAGCAGGATAGATTGATTGATTCTCTGTCAGTTTGGACTCAGTACGTGTATACTGAGCGCGGTTTTTTTTTTCTTCAAATTTTTTTTCAACAGCCCTTCTAGACGCTGGTATCTGTCTATCACAATCAAACCGAACTAATACCCTCGTATACATCAGCCACGAGGTTGTGGTTAAACGGGTAAATTAATTTGACTGTTTTGGCGTTCTGGAAGTTCAACGAGATTGGCCAAGATCTGCAGTCTGATAACCATTTTGGGATTATGGAGGGTGAGGTATGTAGTCGACTATGCTGTTCCTGAAAATCATCCACAAACCGGTCGTGAGCCACGGGTCAGTAAGGTTCGCACCAACACTTGAACGAAGAAGCCACCGCCTACTCTAGAGCATTTGTTCGTATCGCCGTTATCAAGCCGATCAAGCATCGAGAGTAACGGTCTTTGGATTCGTGGCAGGTTTGTATGGTGTTTTCAGGTACCAACGCTTAACGTGCATAGACCGCGTGTCCCAATCCGATGGTGGCAGCACATTCCGTGTTTCCATCTCGAGGCATTGGATGAGGTAGCTTGCTTGCAGGAGGGTTCAGCGGTCGCGACGGTCGTAGCGCCTGCAGCGGTAACCCCCGGCAGACGGCGTGGAAGCATCTCAAGGGGCGTGATAGTGGTTCAGGGGGTTTGATGAAATCCAGGGGATGGTGGATGGACAGAAGCAGTGGGTGCAGGGACACCAACTAGCAGGGCAAGCAGTGAGAAACGAATGATGGATAAGTCCGTAGTGCAGTGCTTGGCGAGGAACGAAGCATCAATGAATCAGAGACTTTTCGTCTTGGATAAAGGACCAAGCTGTAAGTTGCTCATGCTCGTCTCGAGTGGCCATGGCGGTTGATGTACTAATGGAGCCGCTTCTCGATGCGCTGTACATTTTAACTAGTATGTATTGACGCTTAACGCCTTGTTTTTCCACATTCGGTCACGGGTTGAATATGGTGCTGACGATGGTTTCTCTATGTAATCCGTCGCGTCTCGTCGGAGTTTGTGATTGGGATCTGAGAAGGTGATGTTTCCGTGGTGAGGTGTGGTTTCATGTTGCACAACAATATGAAGTGGCAGAAGTGGTCATTCGTTTGCAGTTGTGCAACATGCTATTCAATGTCTGTGCAACGGATATGCACAAACCGCCGTGCAAAGTGATTCATCCCTGCCCAGCTAATACAACCAATGAAAGTGAGATATCTCTGGTTAGTGCTCGGAGAAAGCAGAGTCCAAACGCTCCTACTGGCGCGTACTTGGGCTCGTTTTAGCGGACGATAGCGGGCTATCCATCGAGTGCACTATGCTTATGCTGTACATGTAATTTGTGCAAAAAGAGAAGCCAGGCAAAAAAAGCGATCCCAAAATGGTGGCCAAGTCCCTGATGAGACTCCACTGGCCGGGTAGTCCCCTGCACCCCCTGTTGCTTTGTCTCGCCGTCTCTCGCTTTCACTGGCTGATCATCTTAGGCCCTTGCACTTGCTTGGTTGGCTCTCTCTCCCCTTCACTAACTGCCCTTTCCTGTTCCCTTTCTCTCTGACTCGCTTCGCTTCGCTTCCTCTCTCCTCTCTTCCTATCCCCCATCCCCATCTCCATCTCCTCTTTCAACAAAACAAGCCACTACCTCCGGCCGCTCGTTCGTTCCAGTCCCTCTTTCACCTCCCCACACTTTCAAAGCAAAGCGTTTGTTCTTCCTTTACATTTGGAGCGTATTGTGGTCATTATCAAGGCCATCGTCTCCTTTCTACCTTCGAGTCCTTTTTTCGCTCATTCAGAGTGTCTTGCCCTTGTTTGTTCAACCGTCTCGTCTATTTCACGACACGACAAACCCGATCGATCTCCTCGCCCTTCTCGTCTCTGTCTTTTTATCACATATCGACAGACCTGTTCAATCGATCAAACCATCAACCAGAACTTGTGGCTCCGGTTCACATCCAGCAAGCGGTACATAACATTTCCGCCTGAGCCGACGACAAAGACGACTTGGTTCGACTTGGCAACCAAAGGACTAGAATTTGATCCTGGTGTGTCAGGCTTAGAACAACGCCAGGCGAAAGCTCGACTATTGGATCCGACTCGCCTTGATTCCAGTTGATCTGACTCGAGGTCCGTGTCAACGATTGGCGGCATAAAATAACCCATCTTCTACTCCCATACGTTCGCTCAACCGCCAATACACGCAAACGACAGCCATGAAAACTTCAACACTCGCCACCATGGCCATCGCGGCCGCCAGTTTTATAGGGGTTCGGGCACAGGAAAAAGATAGTCTGCAATTGCCCATCAAAGAACCCGTTCTGAACGAGATGTCTTCCCAGGGCTGTTGGAAGTCAAATGGCAATCTGACAGAGGAATATTCAGGAACGGGGACGTCATCTGGCCAGTGCTTCCAACTGTGCAAGAGAAAGAAGAACGCCGTCTTCAGTCTTCAAGGAGCCAAGTGCTTTTGTGGCGATCTTTACCCCAAGGAAGGTGACTTGGTTGATGACGACAAGTGCGACTGGCCATGCCCTGGTTACGGTAAAGAGGCATGTGGTGCTCTGAAGGGATTTTGGTCGGTTTTCAATACTGGCGTGGAACTAGCACCTGACAATTACGTGCCGGAAGTGACAACAACAAGCGCTGCTGCTGCATCATCAACAACACAGTCTAGTTCCGCGACGAGCACCGCCCAGGATGATGCTGCTGTAACAGAAACCAACGACGCCTCTACGACGACTTCGGAAGCAGCTTCTGATGACGATAAAAAGGATGGCCCTAATGTAGCTGCCATCGTCGCCGGCGTGGTTGTGGGTGTTGTTGTCGTTGCTGCCATTGTAGGCGGTGCTGTCTTCTTCGTTCGTCGCCGACGCAATGCAGAGATAGAAGAAGAGCACCGTCGAAACGCTGCTGTGAACGCTTTCATCAACGGTTCCAAACCCCCTGGCAGCAGTGGTAGCATCTCCATGACCGACTCTCGCCTTGATCCTGTCATGGCTCACCGACGACTCAGTGACGGCAGCATCGCTGATAACCAGGATTACTCACGAAGGATCCTTCGGGTATGTTGATAGACGGACACTTTGATGGCTTTGCTGACAATTTATCAGGTTACCAATGCATGAGCAATCTTCGATATCGGAGCTTCAAAGGCAGTACCTTTCAAACAACCTCTTTCCTCGGCATTCACGGCGTTTTCGGGATGATAGCTCATGTCTATTGGCCAATCGATTCTACTCGACGATCTGGCGGCGTTTTGACTCTTCTGGGCGTAGGAATAGACATTTTCTACTATTTGCGTCTGCGGAAATTACGACTGGATTTGATCAATCACGCTCCACGGCACGCCGGCTACCCCTACGCCATCCATTCCTTACCTCCTTACTTTTTTAGCAATAAAGCTTGAGCGAAACGACTGAGGGAGATGGGAATAATGCCGCAGTTGCACTTCTAGATGCCATCATTCCCCGAATCCACTTCGCTGTGGATGTCGTCGTCGCACAAGGACATTTCAGCGGCCACCATACCCGCGTGTAATCGGCACGTCTGTTTTCTTTTCTTCATGACAGGGATTGCCATGTCTCCTATGTACAAATTCTCCCTCTATTTATTAGGTAGGGCGGGAGGTAGATCTAAAAATAGGGGACGATTGATCCTCTTGGGATATCAGGCAGGGTGCTAAGGAGCAAGGTGTCAAATAGATGCAGTGGGAAGTAGGAGATTTGTCAACCCCGTTGAGGAAACATAACGATTGGGGTTGGCAGATAGTGCGGGATATCCTATCGTCGCTTTATTTATACTTCACTTGATCGTTATCGTTTCCGTATTATTGACCGATGAATGTGGTCATGGGTGTCGCTTGTATGTAGGATTATGCATAGTCATACACTACCTCTTGGAGCAGATGCTGGTTCATTGAGTCTTGGATTGGAAGTTTACTGATGCGGTAGGGGGTCTATGTTATGATCGAGGTAGTTTTTCAACAGTTGTAAGCGATACCCAACTCAGACCAGGCTTCGACTTCCTTGACACCTTGCTAGTGATGTTACCATGGCATAACTTTCATCGGTCATATGTTCTTTGTTAGTTTTGGGGCCTACATGACCGTCTGTGGTTATTCGTTGCCAACTTCCTGTTTCTCGGATTCGTGAGTTTGTGAGTGCTTCACTCGCTCCTAATGCACAAGTTCAACTATCTGACACAAGGACAGTTCAATGATATAGTTGCCAACCAAGCTGTGGGTGTAAATGTTGGATCCTTGGTTCGCTAGCTTTTGGGTCTTGTGATCACACCAAGCGGCATAATAGCTTCCAAATATCCAATTAAACAAGAATAAAAAGGATATCCACAAATAACTGTAGCAATAAGCTGAAAAAGGATTGAAATCCAGGTCACGCATGGTAGACTTTGTATGGTAGCTTTATCTGCAGCATATCACGTGATGACCTCAAAGCTCCAGAGCTCGGCGCGATAGTCGCGTTGGAAAAGTTCCTAGCCCACCCAACACTAAACACAAACAACACGTTCGACCTTCTCAAGCTGCATCACAATTTCGCGACCATCGATCACTGCACTATCTCAGTCGAGGACCAGCTTCCATTTATAAAAAGACATATAGAAGTTTTGTAGGGCTCACCGCCCGAGCTCGACTTCACCATGAGCTCCATTCCAGCTCCTCGAATTCGTCGCACTGCGCAAAACACACAATTCACGTAAGTTCTACCAAGCTCAACCGTCAATGAATCGAATGGCTACTTACCCCAATAGATATAATCTTTCACGACGCATCAATGACGTACAAACTTATCCTGTCCAATCACCCCAAGGCGCAACCATACTCATTTACGGACACGAGAACGGCTTGACAATCGCATGGTGGGGAGGCAAGCGATTCAAGGCTGCCATAAAGGCGCCTCAGGACGAGAAGCAGAATGGAACTGCAGAAGACTCTGTCATGATTATCGACTCGGACGATGATGAACCCCCAGCAAAGTCCAAGACAACATGTCATTTCGAGGACAAACCGCAGTTCGAAGACGAGATCGAGGATAGCCCGTACCCCGAAATCGTACAATCTCTGGACCTCCAGCTCGGAACGGCAGTGTTGAAGGTCGCAGTTATGCCAATGACCTCGACACCAGCAGAGGATGCTGCGCGGGGAGGTGCCAAAATACTGACCGAGAAATTGATTTTTGCAGTGTCATGTGTTACCAACGACGTCTACATCATCACGCTCCCTCTCACTCCCCCTTCACCAGAGAGTAAGGCAAGACCGGAGCTCAGGAATGATCTCTTGGCCGGCAAGGCTGGTTCTGGAGTTTGGGGTGAGTCGCTCATACTACTTGGTGGTCAAAATAAGCACAGCGAGGGCATCGCCGTTAACATCATCATGCCCACCGCTACGGAGAGGCCGGGCATAAAACCACGGGCGGTTGTTGCTTCACACTCCCGAGAAGCGTCTGGTGTGCTCCGATTATGGGATGTGCCCTTGGATCCCAGGGATAAGCCTTCTAAAGCCCTGGAGCCCTTCCAGACCGAGTATTTGCCTGGCCCTCTCACAAGCATCTCATTCAACTCTACACACACCACCCATTTGCTTGCTGTCTCAGCGCTGCAGGGTGTCCGGATCTACGATTTTGCACGACCGTCCTTTACCCCTGATGCAGACGCCACTGGACCCTTTCCTGCCCAGGGCTCCTGGTTGCTCTCCTTATACCAACCCTTTGCTCGTCCTTTATCTACGAGAAAACCGATCATCGATGCTGCCTGGATAGCTCATGGACGTGCCGTACTGGTCCTCCTTGCCGATGGCATGTGGGGTATATGGGATATTGATGGCGTGAGTCCCACAGGACCAGGTGCTGCACTCTCAAGCAAGCTCAAATCTGGAGTCAAAGGAGCCGCTCTTACGGCCTTCAGTGTCTCTGGCTATGTGGAAGGTACAAGCTCACTTCGAAGCGTTGCACAGAACAAGTCGCACAACATAGGCGAATTCGCACCCATGACCCCCCACACTCGGAAACAAGCCACTGCATCTTTGAGTTCTGCTCCTACGCTTGACCGCCTGGCTACGGTCCGAGGCGGCATCAAAGTGGCGGCTTTGCCCAATAGCGGAAATGCAATTCAGGATGAGACGGTTGTTCTCTGGGTAGGGGGTCAGGAACACGTCTGCATCATCCCTGGGATATCACGGTTTTGGGATTCGCAAGCCCGAAAAGAGTCAGGAACAGGCGGTGACATTTTCAGTGGACCGCAGCCCACCAAGATGATTAAGCTCCTAGATTTGTCAACTGGTCTTTTGGGGGAGAGATGTTGTGGAGTTGGTCTGCTGATAGATCCAGACCACAGTGCGGCCCAAGATGGTGGTCTTGCCGCTGATGTCCTTGTCCTGGGTGAGTCCAGAATCGTTGTTGTTCGGGAGGGAGAAGACGGACCTGGCAAGATAGTTGGTGCCGTGGCCAACGCACGAAGACGACATCTGTTTTCGAAGGGCGACAAATCAGATGCCATCATTGTGCATGGCAGACAAACAAGGCCAGCCAAGACGTTGTTCAACCTAAGCACCGCCAAGCCGGGTACGCTGCGTCTCCGGTCCGCCTCTGGGAAACACGATATCATGAATGAATCGAACATCGATTCGCAACCGTCACAACCGACAGTAGGCTTTGACTTTATGGACACGCTGAATGCGGCCGCCGACAACATGGACGATTTTGATGGACGGAATGTTGAAGTCGAGATGTTAGATATTATGGAGATTGACAAGACACTCGACAGCATGGACAATGGCCGAAGAAGGTCATGAGGGTGTCTGAATGAACAACTGAGATTAGGAACTGACCAGAATGAGTAGACGCCAAGGACGAGATAATGAAGAGTTCTGGGGACGCATGCACAATACCCAACCACACGACATGCATGCGACCACCCGCCAGTACCGTTCCAAGCGTGAAGATGTGTCCCTGTAATGTTGATTTCATTCAATCATTGTGACATGTTCCGCACGGCAAGGTGGAGCGCAAGGAGAGACCTATCCTTGACTGCTCTGTATTCCGAGCGGTAGATCAAAAGCAAGTACTTGAGTACTATCGACGTCTCAGGGAGGGGTTTAGGAAGAGGTTACAGTGCCTTGTGCACTCATCTGGCTTTCCAGGGTGTCCTGGTATCTGCTGGCTGATGGGCTTTCTGACTCTTTGGGGCTTGCTCTGAGGAGGACGAGGGCGCTTGAGGTCGGTGGGGGATGCATGGCCTGGGCTAGAAATAGTGAGCGTCGAGACATTTACTGTTTTTTTTTATTTTTAAACGGAATATGTGAAGTTTTTGTCTGATAAGCTGGGCTTGAAGATGAATGGTAGGCCATAGCTGGAACTGTGAGAATATATAGGTACAGAAGACTACAGTAGAGGTGTTCGACGTAGCTCAATTGGAGAATTGCACATCTTATTACTGTAGAAAATTTTATATACATTCCGGAACTCACTCTTCTTTTATTGATCACGTTTCCAATATGGAATTCAATATTACGCCGCTCTTACCTATATGCTAAGGTTGGTTGGTATTCTATAGTTACCTACCTAGGTAAGGTAGACTTATAAGCCCAAATCACGGTGTGGGGTTAGGTAATTAAGATCTCTGTCGTTTCCGTCGCGACTAACGCGTCATGACGTCCACACGCGTTAAGTCCTTCTCAAATCTCTCTTTTTCCTCATCGATCAGATAACCCTTCTTTTACCGAAATCTTACCTTCTCATTCTAGCAAACTCTTCCCCACCATATACACAGAAGACACCAAAGGAGATAAACCGCAAAGATGGGTATCAAGCAGCTCTTCCAGATCATCAAGGAGGAAGCTCCAGATGCGATCAAGGAGGGCGAAATCAAGAACCAGTTTGGCCGCAAGGTCGCCATTGTGAGTCCCATCCGTTTATTTCCCCACTCGCTCAATTACATTCTAACGATCTCAGGATGCATCAATGAGCATCTACAGTTTCCTCATCGCCGTACGATCCGAAGGTCAGCAGCTCATGAACGAGAGCGGCGAGACAACATCACATCTGATGGGCATGTTCTACCGAACTCTCCGCATGGTCGACAATGGAATCAAACCTCTCTACGTATTTGATGGTGCACCTCCTAAGCTCAAGTCTGGAGAGTTGGCCAAGCGTTTCCAGCGTAAGCAGGAGGCCACCGAGGGCCTTGAAGAAGCCAAGGAGACGGGTACAGCAGAGGATGTGGAAAAGTTCTCACGACGAACTGTCCGTGTCACTCGTGAGCATAATGCCGAGTGTCAGCGCCTGCTCAAACTCATGGGTATTCCCTACATCATTGCGCCCACCGAGGCTGAGGCCCAGTGTGCCGTCTTGGCCCAGGCTGGCAAGGTATATGCGGCCGCCAGTGAGGATATGGATACCCTTTGCTTCAATGCGCCTATTCTGTTGCGTCACCTTACGTTCAGCGAGCAAAGAAAGGAGCCCATCCAGGAGATCCACCTGGAGAAAGTCCTCGAAGGACTCAATATGGAGAGAAAGCAGGTATGTCACGATGCACCATGAGTGTTGTCCAATTCTAACTGTAGCGTCTAGTTTGTGGATCTTTGCATCTTGCTCGGCTGTGATTACCTCGATCCCGTTCCCAAGATCGGCCCCAGCACTGCTCTCAAGATGATTCGCGACCATGGCACCTTGGAGAAGATTGTAGAGTCAATTGAGAAGGACCCCAAGAAGAAGTATGCGATCCCTGAAGATTGGCCTTACAAGGATGCCCGGGATCTGTTCTTTGAGCCGGATGTGCGACAGGCCGACCATCCTGATTGCGACTTCAAGTGGGAAAAGCCTGATATTGAGGGTCTTGTGCAGTTTCTTGTTACTGAGAAGGGCTTCTCAGAGGACCGCGTTCGCAGTGGAGGTGCTCGTTTAGAGAAGAACCTCAAGACTGGGCAACAAGCCCGATTGGAAGGTTTCTTCAAGCCTGTCCCCAAGACGGATGCCGAAAAGGCAGCTCACAAGCGAAAGTTGGAGGAGAAGAATGAGGAAAAGAAGAAGAAGCTCAAGCAGGAGAAGAAGGACAAGACAGCCGCCAAATCGAAGCCGCGAGGTACTGCATGATTGGGTTCGACACTGGTAGTTGGAGGTTAATGATGAGAATCTAATGTGCTGAACGGGAAGGGAGAAAAGCTTGACCTACAAGCAGGACCAGGAATGGATGGAGTATTGGAGTTTATGGGGTGTGTCGCATACACCATTTGAGGGTCTTACTATGTATGTATTGCCAGGGCCACCGGGCTTGCCATGGATTTAGAGAAATATCGCCGCAGTATTAAACGCGGAAGAGGAATGAAAAAGGCAGGCAGTCAAGTTTATAAGACGGGTCTAGACCACGCGTGAACATTTTACATTGACTCGTGTCTGGTTGGGGGTTTACGCTATCTGCTCTACTCTCATAACCAAGCCAACCAGACAAATGGCTTTAACAAACACATGCAAACCTAAGGAGTTTCTCCGCATCTTTCTTTAATCTACAGTAACTACTGGTGCTGTCTCTCCCCACGGGGTTTCCCTTGTGAAGTGTTGTGAAAGTACCTCGGAGGCCGTGTACATTTGGCAATGCTTCATCTCTGATTGGTCGACGTCAAAGAACCTCGGCATCTCCTAAAAGTTGGCGTCATGACATCAACGGGCGCCACGAGGTTGTCTCATATTTCACATGCTTTTAGTACAATACAAATAATCAAATAATAGAAATAATATGAGCGAGCGAGGCGCAAGGCACATGACCATGACCATGACCATGACCGCATCAAGTAATGAAGCGACTCATGACCTTTACTGCATCTAAGCCAAGTTTCCCCAGACATGGGGGCTATTCCCAAAGTATGTACTCTCCGTATGGGGGAGCTGCTATTAAACATGTGATTGCAGTACTACCTTAACCTACGTTTTTGCCGAAGCATGAGATTTAAAAAAAGGATTATTATGAAAGTCTTTTGACCTTTTTCTTTTCCTCTTTTTCCTCCGTAATTTGCATTGTGCTGACCTTGATCCCCTTACTCTGTGATACTCCCCTGTTCCTTGACTGAAAGTTTTTGTTTACTCGCTTTAACATTTTCCACGCCATCATGTCTGCAGTCTTCACAACAAGCGACGTTGCGTCGCATAACAAGCCTGGAGACTTGTACATTATCGTTGACGGTGATGTCTATGACCTGACAAAATTCCAAGACGACCACCCAGGTACGTTGATCAAGATACGCGCGCTACAACAAGTCTCTAACCCCCAAGCAGGTGGTAAGAAGATTCTTCAGCGCGTTGCTGGCAAGGATGCCTCAAAGCAATTCTGGAAGTATCACAACGAGGGCATCCTCAAAAAGTACCAGAAGCAACTCCAGGTCGGCTCTCTTGACTCCAAGCCCAAGGCCCCCGAGCCTAAGCCAGAGGCCAATGCTGCGCCTGTGCCCGCGGCCCCTACACCCAAGACTGTCAAAACTGTCGAGAAAGAAGTTGCCTCTAAAGAGGAGGATGCTGAGGCTCTAGAGCCCTTTGGCGACCAGATTCCATTTGCCGATCCTGCTTGGTACCAGAGCGTAAGTTCATTGTCATCTTTCTCAGACCTAGGCGCTCATTGTGCTGACATGTTTAGTACCACTCACCTTACTTTAATGAAACCCATGCTGCTCTCCGCGCAGAGGTCCGTGAGTGGATAGAGAACGAGATCGAGCCTCACGTCACCGATTGGGACGAGGCCAAGGAGGTCCCCGAGGAGATCTACAAGGAGATGGGTCGTCGCGGCTACCTTGCTGGCCTTCTTGGCGTCAAGTACCCTACCCAGTATGCTCCTCAGGGTGTCAAGTCCGTACCAGCTGATAAGTGGGATCTCTTCCACGAGATGATCATCACAGACGAGCTGTCCCGTACCGGCTCTGGTGGTTTCGTCTGGAACGTCATTGGCGGTTTCGGCATTGGCTGCCCCCCTCTTGTCAAGTTTGGTAAGAAGGAGCTCAAGGACCGCATCATGCCTGGTATCTTGAGCGGTGAGAAGCGCATCTGCTTGGCCATCACTGAGCCTGATGCTGGTAGTGATGTCGCCAACTTGACTTGCGAAGCTAAGCTGAGCGAGGATGGCAAGCACTACATCGTCAACGGCGAGAAGAAGTGGATCACCAACGGTATCTGGTCTGATTACTTTACTGTCGCTGTCCGAACTGGTGAAGCGGGAATGAATGGCGTGTCGCTGCTTCTTATTGAGCGCAGCGAGGGTGTTTCTACTCGACGTATGCCTTGCCAAGGTGTTCTCTCTTCAGGTATGTACTTTCACCAAGATGAAAGATGGTCATGCTCATAGGTATAGGAACAACATATATTACCTTTGAGGATGTCAAGGTTCCCGTTGGAAACCTTCTTGGCAAAGAGAATCAGGGTTTCAAGGGTAAGTCTAGCTTCACGACCAAGATCCTTAAGACATGTCTGACCCATTCTTAGTTATCATGACCAACTTCAACCACGAACGCATGGGTATCATTATCCAGTCCCTTCGCTTCTCTCGTGTCTGTTACGAAGAGTCTGTCAAGTACGGCAGCAAGCGACGTACCTTTGGCAAGAAGCTCATCGACCACCCCGTTATCCGTATGAAGCTCGCCCACATGGCGCGACAAATCGAGGCCTCATACAATTGGCTCGAGAACCTCATCTACCAATGCGAGCGCATGGGTGAGACCGAGGCCATGCTGCGACTCGGTGGACCTATCGCCGGTCTCAAGGCCCAGTCTACTCTCACCTTTGAATTCTGCGCGAGAGAAGCTAGTCAGATTTTTGGTGGCCTGAGCTACTCGCGAGGTGGCCAGGGTGCCAAGGTCGAGCGGTTGTATCGTGATGTGAGAGCATATGCTATTCCTGGTGGCAGCGAAGAGATCATGCTTGATCTGAGCATGAGGCAGAGTCTAAGGGTGGCCAAGGCGGTGGGCATGAAGTTGTAAATGTGTTTCGTCTGGAGGCTTTTGTACAAGTATTGCACTGCATTTTGGAGTTAATTTCTTAAGTGTTGACGATCCATGGATAAGGATGAAAGGTCAAGGTAGAGCGAAGGATGAATAAAATTTCCTGATGTAGTAACATTACGATATGTATGATCTCGTCTCTATGAAAGTCTATCGTGAGGCCATCTTTAATAGCAACGCTTATTGGTCAATTACTCGTTACACCTTGCAACTACAATGCTTGATAGAGGTGCTGTTGATGCAGGGTCTTCATCAAGCAGTCTAATTGACTTTATATAGAACCAATTGATCAGCAAATTGGGTGCATTACAATTCAAAAAAGACTAGAAATTAGATATAGATATTCAACAAGTCAACTTCGACCTTTAGACACGGGGCACCTTACTTGTCATGATCATACTTAGACTTCGACGCGAACGCGTATAATGAAGCCGAGAATTGCCCTCCCATACGTAGAAAAGGTAATCAGCAAACTCTATGCCGTTATTTTCCATCCATAAATACCTCGGAGTATCCCACTCAAAACAGATGATAATTTTGGTAAGTTTTACGATTCTCAACCCGAATATATCTTAGTCCAACTTCTGAATCGACTCAGTTGATAAAACCGGGCTGCCCCGCCAACACGTGACCTGGAACCGCAGGGCCTTCCGCCGCAATGAGGCACACACCATCGTCACCTTCACCTTCAATCGACAGCCGTGAGCCTGCTCAACTCCTTCCTCTACACCAGAACCACAAACCAAAGCACTCGACGACGACGAAAAACCTCTCTAAACGACTTCCACTACGCGCCTCTAACTCGAAAACATACTATCATCCCCTAAGTCGCTTCTTTCTCGGGTCTTCCACCGATTTTCTTCCGATCTCTCCCCACACCAGACGATAAACACGTTCGCAGCTAGACACCTGCTGCCTCCCTCGCGCCCATACCCTCGAGAGGCCGATCTCTGTGCTGTTTTGCATACAACAACTCCTCCATCTTTTCTTTCTTCAGATCCGTAGACGGATCCTTATACACGCAATGGCGGATCAGCTAGCAGACAAGCTGAAATCTACCCAACTCAGGTCCGCTGCGCCGTCCTAGCGGCCCTTGTGAGCTTGGACTAACAACAGCAGTGACGGTGCTCCCGCCGCGAGTGACGAGTGGAAGAAGAATCTCAACCTCCCCGCCAAGGATAACCGACAACAAACAGAGGTACACAGCAATCATTCATTCCTTGGCGCATTCCCACATGCTAACCTTGCCACCGCCATAGGATGTGACAAACACAAAGGGCCTCGAATTCGAAAACTTTGCCCTGAAGCGAGACCTGCTCATGGGTATCTTTGAAGCAGGGTTTGAGAAGCCGTCACCAATTCAAGAGGAAGCTATCCCCGTCGCATTAACTGGTCGAGATATTCTTGCACGAGCAAAGAACGGCACTGGCAAGACGGCTGCCTTTGTCATCCCTACCTTGGAACGCATCAACCCCAAGGTTGCCAAGATTCAATGTCTCATTCTTGTCCCCACACGTGAACTTGCCATGCAGACCTCGCAAGTCTGCAAGACCCTTGGCAAGCACCTCGGCATCAACGTCATGGTCACGACTGGTGGTACCGGTCTTCGAGATGATATTATGCGTCTGCAGGATCCCGTCCACATTGTAGTTGGTACCCCAGGCCGAATTCTCGATCTCGCTGGCAAGAATGTTGCCGACCTCAGCGAGTGTCCCATGTTTATCATGGACGAAGCTGACAAACTCCTCTCCATCGAATTTACTCCCGTCATCGAGCAGCTTTTGCAATTTCACCCCAAGGACCGACAGGTCATGCTCTTCTCCGCCACATTCCCTTTGTCTGTCAAAGACTTTTCTGACAGGAACATGGCCAGCCCCTATGAGATCAACCTGATGGATGAGCTCACTCTGAGGGGTATCACTCAATACTACGCCTTCGTTGAAGAGAAGCAAAAGGTTCACTGCCTCAACACTCTCTTCTCCAAACTCCAAATCAACCAATCCATCATCTTCTGTAATTCTACCAATCGAGTCGAATTACTTGCCAAGAAAATCACCGAGCTTGGCTACTCTTGCTTCTATAGTCACGCAAAGATGCAGCAACACGCACGCAACCGTGTTTTCCACGATTTCCGTAATGGTGTCTGCCGAAACCTTGTTTGTTCCGATCTGCTCACCCGTGGTATCGACATTCAAGCTGTCAATGTTGTCATCAACTTTGACTTCCCCAAGAACGCCGAGACCTACCTTCACCGTATCGGCCGATCTGGTCGTTATGGCCATCTTGGTCTGGCTATTAACCTGATCAACTGGGATGACCGTTTCAACCTTTACAACATCGAGCGGGATCTGGGCACTGAGATCCAGCCTATTCCTGCCAGCATTGACAAGAGTCTCTACGTTTACGAGAACCCTGAGTCGATTCCTCGGCCAATTTCCAACGTCCACAGGGGCCAACTACCCGCTGCTCAGGGCCCTCAGGGCCAGCAGCAGCAATCTCAGCAACAATTCCAGCAGCCTCAACAGCCCCAGCAGGCTGGTCTACCTCAACAAGGCCAAGGCAACTGGCAGAGCCAGAACCCTCAGCACGGCAACCCGCACTATTCTGGGGGACGAGGCCGTGGACGTGGCCGTGGATATCGTGGCCGTGGCGGCCAAGGCGCAGGCGGCCGAGGTCGCGGCGCGCCTCGCGATGTCCAAACCTAATATCATCTATACACTCATGCATGGCGTTAGGCGGGCGAGAGGGGTTTACGGATGAATTTTTGACATGATTTTTTGTACTGGGCTGTCATTTCAGTATTGGATTGTAAGATATTCGCATGTTTTGCGAAAAGTCAAGATGGCGAACGGATTCCATTGCCGATGAATCACAACTATTTCGACATTATCAAACGGAGTCTTTATACAAGACTCGGCACATTGGCGTTACAGACTCGAATGCTCTGCACTTTCTTGGACTGGTAACCTTAACGGCTTCAGCTTTGCGAAAACAAAACTGTCAGTCTGTACCACTGCCATCGGCTTTGACTTCTGTTTGGCTGCGTTCATGATGTCTACGGATGATGAAAGAGAGCGAGAATAAGCTTCCAGGGAAAAGGTGTTCTTTGGGCATCGACCGGTAGACATACCCGCTTTGGGGCTGGGCACAGCCAACTAGAGCGTACTGAAGGGATAGGGGGGTTCTGAGAATCGAGGCGTTCGGCTTTTCAAGCGGATGGCGTCGCCCTCGGTTTGCATTTGAGGGCTGCAACTTCTGCGGATGACGTGCGGAATGACGGTACCTCGTCGGAGTGCACGGGGGATATGATACCCTTACGACAAATCTACGTTGGACGAACTGAACCTCATGAGACGGGATGGACTCAGCTAGACGTTCTGGTGGATTTGAAAGGGCTTGATGACGCCCTAGGGGCAGCGTCATTACATCTGATCTTTGCTTGCTTCTTTTCAATGAACAAGACACAGTCTGCTCGAACAAGTTTCTCGCGAGGAGACTGAGAAAGAAGACAAAGATAGCTGCAAGTGAGCAGCACAAAGAAAATGATGAAACAAGAAAAACAAGAAAAAAAAATGTTTGGGATGGGAACTGGATGGACTGAGTGGCTTTCGAACCGGTTCGGCTCGTGCCGTAGCATGCACAGATTGTAGTGTTTTGCAACGACGTGGCTGGAGCTGGTGAGGCAGATAGTTTATCTGAGCAAATAGTGGAATCTTCCACTTCCTTCTCATGCAAATCGCATCAACTCAATGACACGTTGTGACGACTGAACGTTGTCAGGTTACGTGATGGCGTTATCTTTTTAACCACCAGTTGACAGAGTGCCTAGGCTGGGTTGTATGCAAGCTTTACTAACACGGTCTACGAATATCTCGCCTCGTCTATCACAGGCTCTTGAGCCTTTGAGATGTTCACTGCAGTGGTTAAAGAAGTGAAGCTGTGAAGCTGTTGCGAAGAGTCTCATGGAGGCTCTGCGTGCAAATGAGCCCATCAGTTATTAGTACTCAAGAAGTTGAGGTGCGCAGCAAGGTCTGGGTCTTGTCGAGTTACGTATCGATCAACGCTAGTTGCATTAGTAGTTTGTTCCTGAAGATCCTATCCTTTCCTTCTTTTCTCTTTCTTTCAAAACAGTGGAAGGCCAAGACAGTTACTCCGTAAGGTATGGTTGCTTGTTTTGGAGTTGTTGAAAGATTGCGTAAACGGTGGATACATCTGTCACGGCTATGCGTATTTGTCGCGGACCCCGACTGATGATCTGTGCTTCGGCAGTGGCTTGGCAAGGGGGGTTTTATTATTCATGTCAATATCGAGTGGAGAGAGATGAAAGAAGAGAAGAGGC